>CAJNIZ010047484.1:5768-34928 GCA_905231905.1 Symbiodinium pilosum | reverse complement strand
TGGATAATACTTATAATATGGGTGGTTGTCAAAATTATGGTCCCTTTTTGGATCCCAACTATAATACGGCCCCTAATATTTAGGGTACCCAAAAAGGGACCATAATTTTGATAACCACCCATAGGCTTTCTATATAGCCCTTAATAGGACCCCTAATATGAACTGTTACTGGGTGGGGGCAGTACCCAAGCTAAACCCTAAACCCTAAACCGCGCTCCTGATTTCTTGTGGGTCACTTCCCAGCCGGCAAAGAGATTCCTCCAGCAATGGTTCAGGGTTTAGGGTTTAGAGTTTAGGGTTTAGGGTGTAGAGTTTAGGGTTTAGGGTTTAGGGTGTAGGGTGTAGGGTTTAGGGTTGAGGTTTTTGTTCCGTATTAAGCAACCAAAGCTTTTAAACCCTAAAACTAATAACCCTGCAAACTCCACTGCAAAGGCGGATAGGGTATGTATTCCCGGATGGAAGGGTTATGGAACCCTAAGGGTCCAAGGACTCAAATACTTGGGCTTTAGGGTCCAAATAAATACCACCAATATTATAGTATTTGGGCCCTGAAACCCTATTATTTGGGTCCTTGGGCCCTGAGGGGAAGTACTGAGTGCAAGGACCATTGCTTACGCCCTATCAATGGCGCATTCGTGCAGTCAGGAGATCAACAGAGGCAAGGACCCAAATAATAGGGGTTTGAAGTGGTTATAGGATTATATAAGGGGACTGTATAGGGGTATACAGGACCCAAATAATAGGGCTTTAGGATCCAAATACCACTAGATGTGGAAAGGGGTTAGCGGTAAATTAGGATGACTAAAAGGGGCTTTGGGCTTTAGACCCCCAAACATGCGAACCGTTGGTTGGCCAAGGCCAAGGCCCAGGCCAAGGTGGCCAAAGCACACCGCCTCGCTGAAGCAGAAAAGGCACGCAAAGCCTTGGAGGCCTGAGAAGCGGCTCAGACCCAAGGGAGGTGTGAACATTGTGCATGCAGGCAAGACAAGAGCACAAGGCTGACGGGAAGGCAGCAGAAAAGAGGAAACGTGCGCAGTGGAAAGTTGCTCCAGACGCAGACGCGGAGGCAACGTCTCTTTCTTGTGACAGCTGGTAAGGCACTTCTGTTTGCAGGCCAAGGAGAAGCGTCGGCTTATGCGAGAGAAAGAGGAGCTGCGAAAGCGCGAGCAGCGCAAGAAAAAAAACGGGCAAAGGAGAAAGCCCGCAAAAAGCGGAGGCCAGGCAGGTCTGACTTGACACCTGCTGCTCAGAGTTGCTTGACAGGTTCGAAAGAACTTCCAAAAAAATGGAAACCGCGACGTGTCGGGAAGTAACGGAGGAGGCCAGGTATTGCATCGAAGACCTACCAAGAGTCCCGCTGAATCCAGGAGGTCGATGTCGCTATGACCTACTTGGAAGAGGCGCGTGTAAGGACAGCACACTGGCTGTAAAGTCCCTGCTGAGCAGGGAGACTCCGAAGCCATGAGCGATGACGAGGCGGGGAACAGTGCAGAGGGCGTAGACCGTGGCCACACAAACTTGCCCAGGAGTTCTGGCCCCTGACCATGGATGACGAGGATGAGGCCGAAGGAACCCTGCGTTTCGTGTTGCCTGGTGTGTGTCGGCAGGAAGAGGCTTGTCAGCGAGCCCTTCGTGAGTCTCGACATAATCTCGAGCGCGATCCGAAGCATGAGCCTTAGTTGGCAGACTCAGAATGGATGTCGGCGTGTGCTAGGAGTGGCTCCAGCAGTGCCAATGGGTACAGCGGACCTCCGCGCATGTGACACCTGCTGACAAAAGCGCAAACTCATGATAGCGAGGTAAGGAACAGCAATGGGTCCACCCGGTGGATGAGGTGGACAGGGCTGCCTCAATACCATTGCCAAACCTTTTAAGCCCTGAGCGCTCGCTTTTTCTTGCAACAGCCAGGGAGGGCCTGGGAGGCTCCGCAAAAGGCTTGAAGGCCTCATACAGCCAGTTTTTCTTACGGCTTCCCTAAACACCCCTCCAAAGAATGGCCCTAATTTCGGTGGCTTGGGCCAGTTTAGGATTACCAAATCCCTCGGTTTAGCAGTGACATATTAAGAGTCTTTTGTTTATGATTCAGGGTTCAAGACTGGGGACATATTCCGAGTACATTTCCGCAGTTACTTACGAGATGCCGCTTCTTCGACTGAGTGCTTTTCGGGTAAACCCTAAAGCGCATGGTACTTTTTTTAAGCATTGATGTCTTCCACGCTCCCCATGTGAGTCGTTCAGGTGCTGCTAAGTTTGCACGGGATACCAGCTAGAAATACTGTAATCCCCTTATCTGCGCGTAAGCTCAATTAAGAATTACATGCCCTAGGCAATCCCAAAAAATGGCTCGATACTTGGAGAGGCATGCTATCTAAAAAAGCACCTCGTAATTGTAGTTTGGGGAGCTAAAAATCGATGCTTCTCGAAATTATGCTCCAACAAGCAACACGTGCGATCCACATCAAAGGGCTTCCATACTGTTGAGGGAGGAAATCTTGCACCATCTTAAGTCCCTAACGTCCTGGGAAATACAATGTCATCCATCAAAAGTAGCAACTTGAAATCCTGCAGCGTTAGCTGTGGACCCGCCCTTCAAGTCACAGTCTGGGGATGTCTTGCGGCACTCCCTTACTACCAAATATAAGGGTCCAAGGACCCAAATAATAGGGTTTTAGGACCCAAATTATTTTTACATTATTTGGGCCCTAAAAATTCTATTATTTGGGTCCTTGGACCCTTAGGGAAGAGGATGTTGGTAACTCCGACCCCCTAAAAGATGAGCCTTATTACTACGTACCCCTTTATTCGCAATGCAGGAGTTATTGCAAGCCCTACTTCCTTAAATCCTAAGCCCTAAACCCTTAAGTAAAGCCTAAACACAATCTGCTTGGAAGGCGTGTCCCGAGATCATCCTGGTCCAGGTTCCAACAGCCTTCGGCAAAGCAGACCTCCGGATCTACAAGGCCAGGATGTGCAGCATAGCTGGTTTAGGGTTTTAGGGTTTGAAATGCGTAGGGTTTAGAGGTTTAGGGCTTGAAGGGTTTTGGAGGGTTTGG
Organism: Symbiodinium pilosum; assembly: GCA_905231905.1. Lineage (NCBI taxonomy): Eukaryota > Dinophyceae > Suessiales > Symbiodiniaceae > Symbiodinium > Symbiodinium pilosum. The sequence goes on along the minus strand of CAJNIZ010047484.1, from coordinate 31,875 downwards.
GGTTTAAAGGCTTATAAGGGGTTCGGGGCTCGGGGTTTAAGGGGCTTTAGGATTTTCGGGGTTCAAGGGTTTTGGGTGTTGAGGGTGTGGGGTTTAGGGTTCAGGGTTTCTTCTTCAAAATGATATGGGCAAATAAAGTTTTCCACGCCCCTGCATTCCTTTGTATAAAACCCAACATAAACCCAGTCCATTCAATTTTCCATAGCTTTTCCATTTGAGTCTTCACTACTGCAACTAGTAGTTGTCTAGTGTTTTTTCCCCCGAGCTTTTCCTGGATTCCCTTGCAAACCCAGTGTAGGGGGGTTCTACATCCCGTATAAACCTAGCTTCTGCCAAGACAAAAGCCTTGTTGGGATCTGCGCTCCTACCATGGGTTCAGGTTTAGGGTTTGGGGTCAGGGGAAGGGTTTTCCCGAACTTTTCAAAACACCAAAGCCAGCATTCTAAGCCAGGAGCCATAAACCCAGAACCTCCAGATCCTAAACCCGAAAACCCCTAAATCAGCCAACACCTTAGAATCGGAAACCCGAAGCCGTTGCAAACATCTGCGTCCCTAAGGGTCCAAGGACCCAAATAATAGGGTTTTAGGGCCCAAATACCATTAATTTTATATTATTTGGGCCGTAAATTCTATTATTTAGGTCCTTGGACCCCTAGGGCCTTTTTTCAGCCTTGCGCTTGGGTCCTTCCACCCCAGACGAAAGCGATTTAAGCAGCCCATTACCCCATAAACTTGAGGGATAGGCCTCAAATCAGAGTTGTAAAGTTTCGGGTTGACGGTCTAGGCTTCGGGCTTTTGCGTTGGAGTCTTAAGTGAAGTGAGCGATCCGATTCCCATTTTGAGAGGATGCCCTAGCCCTAAGCATCAAAATCACCCCTAACAGCCTTAAATAGTCTGGTCTTTGGGCTTAAATTCCTTCACAAATATGAAGCCTGAGATGCTTAGGGTAAACCCGAAGCCCTTGATATTCACTTCTAACGGCCTGGGGCAGCCTGAAACCCTCGCACCCCTCCCACTCCCTGGATGTCTTTCCTGGCTCAGTCTTGGATACAGTCTATAATGTTTGCTCTGCTAAAGCTCAAGAAGTGATAGAAAGCTATGAGGTTCAATGATACCGTCCTAAACCCTAAAACCCCAAACCCCTAAACCCCTAAACCCTAAACCAGTATCCCCAAAGAAGGAACCAAAGAAGGAACCCATCCTCGCAACAACGACCTACCGCAGTCCCCCGTCTGGTGCAGAGGAGCGACTCACCACTGAAGAGTACCGAACGGCTGCTCCTAAGATCAAACCCCCACCCCAACCTTTAAGATAAGACCTACTGTTGATGGATGAAATCTTGCACCACCTAGGGGCCCTAAAGTACTGTAAGTCCTAGGACTGTAGGGACCTAAGGTGGTGCAAGATTTCCTCCATCAACAGTATTTCCGCCAATAAACAGGGTCTCCTATGGGAATGTTGCATATTAGGGGTGGGATGGTGTTGAACTTCTGGGAGCCCAAATCCCAGGGATGAATTCCATGAGTTCCTAGACCTTAAGCTCCCTTGAGAGATCCCTAGAAGCCCAGCTACCCATATAGTAGGTTCTTGGGTTATAGATAGTATAAACTGATATAGGGGCCCAAGGACAGGGACCCAATATATAGGTAACTGGGCTTCTAGGAGATGTTTTAAAGTCTTCCAGTGCAACGCAATGACAAATCTCGGCTCAAGCCCTGGATGTGTCTGTGGTTCGGCTCTGAGGGTTGAGGCGGTTCGAGTTTTTAGGTTTGAGGGGGTGAGCGTTTAGGGTTTTGTAGTTTTGTTAATTTAATGAGTTAGGGTTGAGGGCTTAGGCGTTAGGGAATGAGCTAGGGCTTACCCTGAACCCTAAAGTTTGAAATTAGCCTGAGGTCCCTCTGACTATTTTGGCCTTTTTGAGGGAGCCTCTGGGCTTTGGGGGCTAGTGTGTGGGACGCCGTTATGGGTTCCAACAACCTTAGGGTTTAGGGTTTAGGGTAGGAGCTTAGGGTTTAGGGTTTAGGGTAGGACCTTAGGGTTTAGGGTTTAGGGTAGGAGAATGTATCTGCCTAAGCAGTTGGACTCGCTTTTGGGTGTTGATCGTACGCGAAGTATGTCAAGGCTGCTTGGGATTATTGCTGTAATTTCTCCGATTTAGGATTGAACTAGGGGTTTAGGGTTAAAGCTTCGAGTGAGGTATGTTCTGAGGTGGGAGTTTCGGAAACAAAACCTGAAGATCTTTATTAAGGACCCACCCCCCCACAATGCTTGTGTAACCCTATATATCTGTATATACCTAAAAACAGAAAACCTTCCATGCTAGCCATGCGAGCCATGATTTCTCCCGGAGTCGCCACTTGGATTCGTCAGTGGGACGGTTGATGGACAATATCTTGGGTGATTTTCGAATGCTATTGCAATGAAGGGGTCAGAGATCACTTGTCCATCAGCACATGATGTCTAGGGTCCAGACTGTCAGGCTTAGGGAAGAGGGTTCTGGAATGGGACGAAACTTTGCGAGCGCATTGTCAGTTTTAAGGCTTTAAAGGGCGATTTCTGAGCTTGGGCACGGGAAGACTCTGTCCTTGAACATACAGTGCGCTCAGGTAAGTACTCCGAGGGGTTCCTCTAAACCCTACTTGGAGGTTCATGGGACTTCGTAACTATTTATAATTGGGGTTATAACCCTACATATAATTGGGGTAACCCTTGTAAGGCCATTTAGGGGGGCTATACGTGGGGTTATAAGCCCAGTTTTAAGTAGTTACTCAGTCCCATCATGAACCTCCAAGTAAACCCCTAAACCCCTAAACCCTAAACCTTAAATCCCTAAACCCCTAAACCCTAAATCCTAAACCCCTAAACCCTAAACCCAAAACCCTTGCCATGCAGCCGGGATGCAGCCCTTCATCCTAGGCACTCGAGGATCCTACTCGAAGGAAGCTGCAGAAGGGGAGTTGGTCTATAGGGATTAGGGTTTAGGGTTTAGGGTTTAGGATTTAGGGTTTAGGGTTTAGGATTTAGGGTTTAGGGTTTAGGATTTAGGGTTCAGGGTTTAGGATTTAGGGATTAGAGTTCATAGGGTCATAGGGTTCATAGGGTTCATAGGGTTCATTGGGTTCATTGGGTTTATAGGGTTTATAGAGTTTATAGGGTTTATAGGGTTCATAGGGTTTATGGGGTTTAGGGTTGGGAGCTCGCAATAGCTTTTTATACCCAGCTTATACAACGCCCTGATCACGCTCTATAGGCTCATAAACCTTGTTCGCATATCTTCATAGAAACATCCCACGTCGTAAGCCCCCTGCCCAAAGCAGGTTTCTACGGAGGTGCTAACACTACGTACTCAGATTATTTGCTTAGGGTTTAGGGTGAGGAATTGCCTCCATGCTTGTAGCACATTCGTAAGTGAGTTTGCGGCCTTAAAGGCACAATCCACGTATAGTAGACCGGGGGACCCCTTATATACCTCAAAATGCCATGGTCCTTACTTCCATGCGCTGCGTCCGGGTTCAGGGTTTATGGCTAGATTCCTTTATACAGTTATGGTATACTTAGGGTACTTCAAATAGACTGCACAGGGAAGTTGGTAATTATCTAGGCCCCTATAGCTTACTCCTACTCTAGGGGGAGGGCTACCTAGTCATGAGGTTTCGTGTTTAGGGCACGAGTATACCTATAGATCCCATAACTCCAACTCATAGTTCTTATAGCCATGTTTGTCTCTGTATACCCTACTGGTAAGCCAACAGCAGTCCCCTATACCTTTAAAAGCCACCAAACCCTGCATGTCCTTAAATAAGGAAAACGAAGCAGATAGTTGTTTGAATGTCTATATCTTTATGGAAATATAAGTATATGATATATATATATATATACACTTATTTGAATCGCTCTCTCCCTCTCCCTCTACTTGGACGTCCGGTCTAGGCGTATAACCCCTCCGTGTAGGTAAATATCCCTAAACCTTCAATCCTCAACCCTACCCCTAAACCCTGACCCTAAACCCTAAGCCCTAAACCCCAAACCCTAAACCCCAAACCCTAAACCCTAAACCCCAACCCCTAAACCCTAAGGTGCTAAACCAGCCGCGCCGAGGTGGAAGCCAACAAACGAATCGCTACTTGCAAGGCAGCGCCTCAAACTGCATTAGTCACATGTGCGATTTTGTAAATTCCTTAAAGGGGGCTATTATGATGTAGGGATTATTTAGGGTTTGGGGTCTAAACACCTTGAACTGCATTACGAGCTTTTGCCTGACATTCCTTAAAAAGGGGTTAACTAGGGGATTATTTAGGTTTTGGGGTTCATGGAGATTTGGCCCAGGATATCGGAGGTTTGGGGTCTAGGGTCTAGCCAGGGTTCAGGGCTTAAATCACGGTTTAGGGGGGTTAGGGTTTGTCATTTTATTGGAGTAGACCCATGAGGGGTTATTAAAGATCATAGTTGCCTTTATATAAGTCTGGGGGTAGTCTCCTTAGGAATTACTTGTCATTTTCATTGGAGCATACTCGTGAGGAGTTATTAAAGATCATAGTTTGCATTTATAAGTCTAGGGGATTACAGTAAGGAGGCATTATCCAAGTTTTGCTCAGGATATCGGGGTTCCAGGGTTCAGGGTTCGGGGTGTAAGGCTCAAATTGAAGTTTAGGGGGTTTTGGGTCTGTCGTTTAGGGTGCGGGGGTTTCAGGAGAAAGGCTTTCAGGATATTTATACCTGGACCCTGGATGTCCTTCCTTTTTTGGGGTTCTGTCCTACATATTTATAGGTTGTATTCCTCAAAAGGTAGGACATCCAGGGTCCAGTCCAGTTAGGTAGAGAGTCAAATGGACAACACTATGGGACATGGAGCGGAAGCCACAAGGCCTTTCGGTTTAGTCAGTTCTGACCCGGGTTTAGGGTCTAATCGTGGAGACTTGTGGAAAAGCGAGCGGACAAGTGGAGATCAACATGGACAATAAAATGGAAGCTGGAATTATATGGAGTTTGCAGATTTAGGCTTTAGGGACAGGATTTTAAGGTTCAGGGATTTCAGGGCTTAGGGTTTGAGGGGGCTAGGGTTTAGGGATCAGGGCTCGAGGCGTTTAGGGGCTCAGGTTGGATTTGGAAGCTTTCCCGTACCTTCTGACATGTCGTTTTTTTCTCAGGCTCTAGAGGGACTTTACTGTGAACCCCAAACAGGGCACCCCAAGAATATAGTAGGAATATAATAGAATATAAGGACACTGGTAGGTAGATTCCTATGATATTCCTACTATATTCTTGGGGTTTTTGGGTTTCCCTTACTGGGAGCCATTCCTGTGAGGCCCGGAAGAGCACGATGATGATTGCGGGCTCTCCCGGGCCCACCCTAATGTAGGGTTCAGGGTTTAGGGTTAATTACCCATTGGGGAAATATTAAGGCTATGTTGGGGTTATATTGGGATAATGGAAAAGAAAATGCAAGCTACCATTTAGTGTGTAGGGGGTTAGGGTATAATGTAGACCCATGATTAAACACCCTCCTTCCTTTCAAAGGCCTAAATATTTGGATCCCTGTCATAATCCCCATGAAGGGAAGGGGTCTCCAGAAGCGATACAAGAGTATAGGACGTTCAACGCAGAATTGCTCTGGGGGTGGGGCAGGCAGGGTGTTGGGTTTAAGGTTTTGGGGTTTCCCCTTTGAAAAGGCTTTAGGGTGTAGGGAGGAGTGAAGTACATTGCAATCTGTATTGCCCGCACATGTATGCAGGTCACGATATACGTTCCCAAGGTGCCTATTCAAAACCCCCCAAGGGTTCAAATGCGCCTTCCCCCTGCCAACAGTCAAGTAAAAGTTAAACCCTGAACCCTTAACCCAACATTTATTCCTCTCCCAAAGATGAACCCTAATTAAATCCGATTTTAACCTTCATTTCTAACCCCCAACCCTACTAAACCTACTCTCTTCCAAAAGTCTCCAAAAGGAGCAGATGCATTGAAAACACAAATTCTCAGCTCTGAATAAGTTGCCCCCCATGGACAAAAGCTTCAAACAGCTTTGTAGCGTCTACCGGCTCTACTTTACCCTAAGGGTCCAAGGACCCAAATAATAGGGTCCCTTTAAAGGGGTTATAGGGGTATATGTAGGGATATATTGGGGGATTATATAGGGGTATATAGGGCCCAAATAATAGGGCTTAAGGGCCCTAATACCATTCATATTACAGTATTCGGGCCCTAAAACCTATTATTTGGACCCTTAACCCCTAAACCCTAAACCCTAACATTAAGGGGAGACAGTGGGAGCTGGCCGTCCACCTTCTCTCTGATTTAGAGGCCATCATCTTCTGCAGAGGGTCGGAGTCGGTTTAGGGTTGAGGGTTTAGGGTTTGAGGGTCGAGGGTTGAGGGTTCACAAATAGTTGGTAGGGTTTGAGCATTTAGGTACTGAGATTGCAGGTTGGAGGTGTTTGAATAGTGGCAGGGTTTAAGGGTTGAGGGACGGTGATTAAGTTGTAGGGTGTTGATTTTTGTTTTTTACCATTCCAGAAGCCTGTTGTGGTTGTCAAGTTTTTTTGCAGCATCTCATCGTCTGTCCTCAATGCTTCTGCTGTGTAGATGGAGCCTGTAGAGATCACGAGCAGGTGGTGGGTTAGGTTTAGGGTTTAGGGCTTTGTGGGCCATGAACCCAAATTCAAAACCACCCTAGACCCAAAAGGAACCCCTATCAGGCCTTGACCAGTTAAAAGAAAGTTGTCGTTGACCTTCGATTACAATTCTGTCCGACCGTTCTTGCACAAGGCCTTCTGCGAACGTGTAGGCCCATTCTCTTTCAAAAGCGTCCCGTCCCTGATCTGTTGATGGCGAGGTAAATCGACTGCAAGCTACAGTCGTGACATTTGGGTCGGCAATCAGCGTGTGCGAAAAGGCTTGGTTGTGCTTCCAACGGCACGGTCGATTGGGTGTTTCTTTTCCCTAGGGATCCGAGTAGCCCGGAGCAGCTGAATTTTTGACTTCACGGCTCATAGCAGGGTTTTGTATAGAGTAGGATTTTCAGGGTGTGGGTACATGGTGAAATACGGGATGGTGCCGGATCTTTGGTTGTTGCAGGGAAGACGCAAGAAGCGCTGAAGAGGGAACCCGGCGCCTCTCACCAGCATGGTTTAGGGTTTAGGGTTTAGGGTGGGTTTAGGGTTTAGGGTTTAGGGTTTTATTACTAAACTTGTCATTACGTACTATTACTAGTACCATTCCTATCAGCAGTACTGATATTGTTATCGTTGTTAAGATGATGGCTAGTAGCATTATTATTGCTATTGCAATTAGTATTACCATCCTTGTTATTACTGCTCTCTTTTCAGTACTTCATGTACCCATACCTAAAAAGACTAGCTACATTAGCGGTTATCGGTGGGCCCGAAGCCAAAAGTCTTAATTCCTAACTTCAACCTCAGAATCCCTAGACGCTGCCGTTTAGGGTTTAGGCTCAGGGTTGTGGATTTAGCCTTTAGGGCTTAGGGTTGAGGGAAAATGGAATAGTTACTGGTACACAAATATTAGGCACGATACCTTGTTGTCCTAGGTACATTGGTTACTCGAGGTAGACCCTTGAGAAATCCTAGATCCTTAGCGGGGCCCGTAGCCTTCAACTTAGCCCTATAAACGTTCTATTCTAAGCCCTTCATAACCCCTCAAAAGCCCTGACAACATACATACCCTTAACCACAATACCGAGAGCCCTCAGTTCCTAAACCCTTAAGCCCGAAAGTCCTCGATCCCCACACCCCTAAACCCTCAAGCCCGCAATCCCTAACCCTAAAAAAAACCCGAAAGCCTTCAATCCCAAGACCCCAAACCCTTCAACCCCAAAGCCTTCAATGCTTAAACCAGAAAGCCCTGAATCCCCAAACCTGAAACCCGAACCCTAAAGCCCTCAATCTCCTAAACCCTAAAGCCACAATCCCTAAACTCTAAAACCTTTAAACCCTTCAATTCCTAAACTCTAACCTTCCAAACCCTAAACCCCTAAACCCTAAAGCGCTCAGTCCCTCAACCTTAATCCCCTAAGCCCCTGAACCGCAAGCCCCTCATGAACCCTTGGGGCCATGAAGGCTTCGCAATGGGAACAAGCTATTGGCCTCCTGGTAGCCCTGAACCTTTGCTGCTTGCAGGCGAACTTTGATGGACGTATTTGGAGGGTTTCGGGTTTAGGGATAAGGGTTTAGGGTTGAGGGGTTAGGATTTAAGAGTTAGGGATTAGGATTTAGGGCTTTTTTTGATTTGTAGGGTCTGGGGTTTAGGACTGGAAGAGGAAATGGGGTTTAGGAGATTGGGATTCGAATAGAAGAATTACCCTAAGCATCAAAATCACCTAAAACCTTATATAGTATAGTCTTTGGGCCCAAATGCTTTCACGTATGAATCCTGGGATGCTTAGGCTTATATTACAGGCTGGCAGGCAAGTTTTGACGTACTTGGACTGGCCGAGGATGGAGGATTTTTTGCACCACTGAAGATCCCCCCTAAACCCAGAACCCTAAACAATTCCTAGGTTTTCTTGGACGTAGGGTGGTGCAAGGTATAGGCAATTAACAGCAATGAAGAATGCAAAAGAAGATAGTGGAGTGCATTGCGTCATGTGCGGCTTCGAGTTTAATTAAGATCTAGTGTCAGGGGACGAGGTATGTTTGCTACTTAGACTTACCTGAAAAGTGTTCCTGACCCTCCAAGAACTGTTGGCTGGCATCAAAGTGGTTTCTTGGGATGTCGTGTTAGTATTGTTGAGTTTGAGGAGTAGACCCTATAATCTGTAATCCTCAAGCCTGAACCCCTAAACTTTGAATCGGAAGCGTAGCAAGCTGAAGTGCAATCCTCATAACAGAATTCGCAATCCCTCAGCGAACCCTGAAACACGGAGCCTGAAAAACCTCATCCTACCCGAACCCCAAAAGTATGAAAAATAATAGTCCTAAATCCATAATGATAGCCCAAACGGCAATTATTTTACATACTGTTGGGGTTCCGGTAAACCCTAAACCCAGAACCCTAAACCCAGAATCCTAAACCCAAAACCCTAAACCCTAAACCCAAAGCCAACACCCTAAGTCCTAAACTGTGGAGGCCAACATCATCGCCTACAGCGCGGCTGTCAGCGCATGTGAGAAAGCAGCGGAGTGGCAAGCCGCCTTGCTACCAGCCTGACGTTTGGTTTGGGCTTTCGGGTCTAGGGTTTAGGGTCGAGAGTTTAGGGGTTGTGGGTTTGAGATTCGGGGAGAAATGGATCCTCATGGTCGTCCTGAAACAGACCCCAATAACATATTACACTCACTCTCAGACCCACACGTATACATATACTCATATACACCCATGACAGCGTAACAAAGACACACACTGCTGTATGTGCACATATACATATATAAATGTATATACATACACAAGGGCGTCCCAAACACTAAGAGCCACGCTCATGTTAGAGATACATATTTCTTGCCGCTGGATTCTCAGACCTACGGTTCATGCTGTCCATTTGTTTAGGATTTGGAGTGTGGGCTTGGCAGTTGCTTCCACAGCCCGAATAGCTGAGGCTGCTGATTTTTGACGCTCGGCTGAAGTTCGCATGCAGGGCCATTATCTAGATGTGGAAAAGGTTGCCACCTGCCACACTCTAGACTGGCCCTGTACATCCCCGGCAGGTCTTTCCTAGGCATATCATCAGCTCCGCATTTTGGGGTCTGGGATCCCAAGAAGGAGGTCCAAGAGCCTTCGAGTAGACCCTAAACCTGAAGCCCTAAGCCTTCTAAACCCTGTGACCCTAAACCCTAAACCGTATACCCGAAGCCTTAAATAAAACCCATACGTACCCTCGATTTAAGGGCGGAGTTGGTTAGAATCTGGTTATATGTCGAGTGCTCTCTTCCTGCCTTGAAAGCACGAAATTACTGATTAGGAGCACCCTCCACCACTAATGTTACATGCGTCTCCCTATATTTTGATAATACATAAGGTGTTAACTGCTTGTATGACGGGATTAGGTGCCTCCTGGGCTGCCAATTGAAGGGTGTTTCACATCGAAGTGTCCGACCTATTGTGCCCGCATATGCATCTTTTCGTGCCATAAGCCCTGAACCCTAAACCCGAAGCCCTTACAGCATAAAAAGAACAAGTCCGAAACCTTCAACCCTAAATCTCAAACCCTAAAACCCAAGACCCCAAAACCGTTAAGCTTAACCCAGACCCCTGATTAACAAACCACCTCCCCTTGATCGGGATTATAATAGGGATCCGAATATTTAGGCCCTTAAGAGGAGGGTGTTCATTAATCATGGGTCTACATTATACCCTAAACCCTAAACCCTAAATTGTAGCTTCCATTTTCTTTTCCATTATCCCAATTTTACCCCAATATAGCTTAAAAGCCCACGCAGGCGGCTCAGACGGCGCGTTTTGAACTCGATCTCATCATTTGCAGCGCAGCGATCAGCGCCTGCGAGAAGGCTTCAGGGTTTTGGGCAGAGGGCTGGTAGAGAGCGAGAGGTTTGGGGTTTAGGGTTTCTGTGGCGTTGCCTTACCCTAAGGGTCCAAGGATCCAGATAATAGGGCTTTCGGCCCGAATACTATAATATTTGCGTTGTTTGGGCCCCTAAAGCCCTATTCTTTGAGTCCTTGGACCCTTATCCCCTGAACCCTAAACCCTATCTATCTCCCTATAACCCCTTTAAAGGGACCCCATTTTCTGGGGTCCTTGGACCCTTGAGGTTAATAAAGCCCTGAACCCTGTTCTGCCTGGGTCTCGCGGCATCGCACACATATGTTGTTGTGGGATAGGTACTTGGAGGTTCATGGGACTTAGTAACTACTTATAACTGGGCTTCTAACCCCACGCATAGCCCCCCTAAATGGCCTTACAAGGGTTACCCCAATTATATGTAGGGTTATAACCCCAATTAAAAATAGTTACTAAGTCCCATGAACCTCCAAGTATATGTAAAACCCCTACCCCTTAAACCTAAGCCCTCCAACCCTAACCGAAAAGCCGTGGTGGCCGTAGGGTACGGTCATTGGTTGACAGGCTCCTTGGGGCTGAGGTCTTACTTTGCGGGGCTTTTGGGCTTTTGTTGGTTTAGCTTACCTGGAAACCTTAAATCCGAAACGCTAAACCCTGAATCGTAAACCCTAAGCCCTAAACCTTAGACCCTGGATCCTAGATCTTTAAGCCTAAACCCTAAGACCTACCCAAGGGCTCCAATGTAGTTCCTTTTTGGGTCTGTTATGGTTTTTTGGTAAGGGATTATAATATACTACCCAAAAAGGAACTACATAGGAGGGTCTGGGTAAAGCCTAAGGCCTCAACTTCGGGGATCCTGAAAAGGAGGATCTAGGGATTATAGGTTCGGAGTTCGGGTGGGTTCAGGGTTTAAGGTTGAGGGTTGAGGGGTTCAAGTTTGAAGTTTAGGGTTTGGGGCTTAGGGTTCAGGATTTAGGGTTTAGGATTTAGGGTTTAGGGTTTAGGATTTAGGATTTTGGGTTGAAGGTGGGATGAGTTTGAAGTTGAGAGACTTGCATTTGGGTTGTAGCTCTCACAACGGCTTCAAGTTGTCCATTTGCTCTTTTGTAGGTGGTACAAGTTGTACATATCTAATATAGATATAAATATATGTAGCGTGTATAGCGGTTGTCCCAACCCCAAACGATAAGGACCCTCCAAATGGGTCCTGCTTTTGGGGATTGGGGGGGTAACCAAAATCCTTGCATCAGTAGAGTCATCCCAAAACCATGCTGCCCGACATATGAGCTATAGTCGAAACTCCTTCAAGGGGGGTTATATAGGGGATTAATTATATAGGGGACGACTATAGGGCATACTAAGGGGGATACTAGGAGTTTAGATTATGGCTCATATGTCGTAATCACCTCCCCCAAATATAATTGAGCAAATGTTAACGACCTCGCCCGACCTCACATTAGATGGTCGGTCATAAGCATCTCTCCAAATTGGCTTAGTTTCAAGCTGCAAGACTGATGCAACATGGCCTGAATGTGAAAGAAACCCAAACGGCAGGCATCGGAATGGCAGTCGGCGATTCAGATTTTCTCTGAGCCTTGGCTGCAGACAGCCATTGTGGATTTAGGGTTTGAGCGCTGAGGCGTTGTTGATATGGGAGTTTCTCAAGACAATCCTGATACAATCCCTGCTAAGGACCCCATCATCCCTCAGGAGATCCTTTGATAAACCGCATATGAGGAGGGTTTGACACTGAAGCACTTTCTCAAATATGCCACGACTTGTCAATCCTTATGAAGCACGTCATATAGCTCCATGCTCTTCAGTAGGGTTTGGGGTTGCGTTGTAGGTTCCATTGTCTACAACGTCTTGTAAGCCTCTGTCATGACTCCCTACATATTCTGGCACCCCTAAAACCTAAACCTACTAACCGCCTTGCCCAAGCTCTAGGACTTGGATGACTGGCGGCTGGCTCCAGATATTGTGGCCACTCGGCCTGGAAGTTCAAGTTCAGACGTTTGGGATTTAGGGTTTAGGATTTAGGGTGTTGGGTTTCAGGGTTTAGGGATTAAGGGTTTAGGGATTTCGCGTTTTGGATTTTGGGTTCAAAGGTTTAGGGCTTTAAAGGTTACAAGGGTTAGGCTTTGGGGTCTAGGGTTTAAATCAAGTTCAGAGGTTCAGTCCATGGGAGATCACAGAAACAAAGAAGAGTTCCCGGAACGATCCCTAAACCCTAAACCCTAAACCCTAGACCGTGTGGAGAAACTAGGGGTTGATAGGGAAGTTCCATCTGTTGCATGTTTCAGGGGGTCTGGGCTCCTGCCTTCATAACACGAATAAACATCCAAAATGGACATTGGGTAGCCCTAAAACCCTAAACCCAAAGCCATAGTTGTTTAGGGTTTAGGCTTTAGGGTTTAGGGTTTACCTGGACCCCGGATGTTCCACCTGTTTGGGTATACCCGATAAATATGCAGGACGAGGACATCCAGGGGTAGGGTTTAGGGTGAGAGGTCCGGTCGCTCTCCTCGTTTCAGGTTTAGCTTCAGCATGCTTACTCTTTCTAAGCCCTACGTGGACCTCAATGTCCCCAAAACCTTAGATATAGTCAGACAGGCCAGTATTCTACTATACTTTGGGGGTCCTTGGAAGCCCTAAACCCTAAACCGCGTGGATTCTTCACCCTTTTTGAGAATCCTCGGCTGAATTTTTGGTGAGCTCCTGATGCACCGCTACACTTCTTGGACGCCAGTCATTAGGTAACACAGGGTTTTAGGGAATGGGGTTTATGGTTTCCCTAAACCTAAACCCCAAACCCTCGTCCCTAAAACAAGGTTTTAGGGTTGAGGGTTCAAGGAGGCGTGAAGCCCTAAACCCTGAACAGCAAGACCCTCAAGTCTCGAACCATGCATCCTGAATTCTACAAACCCTAGACCTTGAGACCTTACACAACCCCCTACACCTAAAAACCTAAACGGCATAAAGTCTAAAGGCTGATGTCCCTGAAAAGTCCAGGCCATCAGCGCAAGCATTAGCGCCTGCGCGGGAGCCGGGCGATGGCAAGAGGCCAGACATGCGGATTATTATGTTTGGGGTCTAGCTTTCCGGCTTTTACTTGGCGCTTGGTGTCAGGGTTTAGGGCTGATATTGCTACACTCCCGCATGACCATAATCTACAAGAAATCCCACTATTCCGAGGTATGGAGTCCTCAGTGCCATGAAGGGGTTGGTTTTAATATCAAGGAGTTGTTGGGTTGGTTTTGGCTTGAGGGTGTTCAGGTTCTAGGGCTTTGGGGTTGAGGATGTATGATGATCGACACCCATGGCTTAGGGTTGTCAGTTGGTAGAACACGGGATGCAGGGTTTAGGGTTTAGGGTTTAGGGTTTAGGATTTAGGGTTTAGGGTTTAGGGTTTAGGATTTAGGGTTTAGGGTTTAGGGTTTAGGGTTTAAGGTCGCATCACGTGACTAGACCCCACCCAGAACAAGAACATGCCCTCATCCTTGGCTTTAAGCTGTCGCATGTCATGTTTGGACCAGTTTCATTGTCTAGGGAAGGGTTTCGGATTTAGGGTTTTAGGTTGAAGCTGTGGGATTTGAGATGTACCATGCAGGGTTAAGCATTTGCAGATTTTGGGTCAGTGTAGAGACCCTGGATGATGAGAAGCAATTGATATTAATTTCCTATATGAGCCGTAGTCTAACCTCCTTACAGAGGGTTATACGGGGGATTATATAGGGGTCTATTATAGGGGTTATTGAGGGGGATACTAAGGGTTTAGACTGTAGCTCATATGGTTCAGAGGGAAAACTCTTGAATATTCTACGGGGTGCTGAGCGGACTCCAAGTACTTAGTATCGTGTTCCTGTATTTGGCAGCATCAGAGTTTGGTATGAAAGGGGACCCCTCCAACGCATTTTGTGGAAACTACGATATTGGTTCTTCAAAGTTCCCGGGTTGCTGTACTGAGCGCCGAAAGCTTTTCTTGTAATCATGGAAGCCCATTTGGTACTGCACGCTTTGAAATATGGCAAGCAGGCTAGGCGTGGAGGCCCAAAGGTTTTTTTTGTTAGGGTCTACTTGGAGGGTCAGGGGGACTTAGTAAGTAGCATACCTTTAATCCCTATATAAACCTTGTGCAGCCATAGAAATTCAATTTCCATAGGGCCCCCAAACCCCAAACCGCCCAGGAAGCAACCTAATCCCTAAATAGTCATCACAACGCCCTATACCCGAAGACATCCTCTAGAAACCCGAAGGCTAGGTTGGTGAAAACTCCAATGACAGCCGTGTAATATCCTATGACCTCTTACATGTCGAGTATCCTTTGGTGTCTTACATGTCTTCAACTGTTTGATAATTGCGCTCTGCAGAATATTAACATGAATGAACCTACCCAGACCCCTGAGAGGATCTAAACAATTAGATCCCCGTTCTAGACCCGCTGAAACCCATATATAATCCTTATACAATTTCCCCTATGCTTCTAGGGGATCTAATTGTTAGTTCCTTTTGGGGGTCTGGGCACCTAGATTAAAGATGACTCCAGGCGTTCCACCTACTTTCATCCTTACCCTCACGCAGCTTGCGTGCGTGCCTGGTCTTACAGTGGAGCTTTGTGGCTCAAATCCGTATACTTCTCAAGGGTTTAGGGTTTAGGGTTGGGCTTGCAGTTTGGGATTTATGGAGCTTAGGGCTTAGGGCTCTACAGCTGGGTGTTGGGTATTGAGGTTTAGGGCCTCAGGCTTCAGGGCATTGGTACAGGTTTCTGTCATTCTGGCAAAAGTAACTTCGGCAATCTTCCATGTACGGCCAAGTGTTGGTCCCACCTGCCGTTTCGATAAAGTCAAGCTCAACTTTATGCTGCGCGGCATGGTAATTAAGGAGAAGACTTCTTTGTTTCAATGAGCTGCGTTGGGCTCAAGGAATTCAAAGTGAATTCCGAGTTTGAGGAAACCGTATGGTTACCACACATGCAAATCAGGGTTTAAGGTCTAAGTTTAGGGCGTAGGACTTTGGCTTTTGAATCTTTGGTTTAGGGTTTAGGGTTTACATGACGTAGTTCAAGTTCCTTATAACAGCAGCCCAGATCCATGATGCGGCGCAAAGCCCCGACCCGACCCCTGCACCATGTCCAAACTCGTGGCAATACCTAAATTCTAAGGCGCTATGCGGTTCAGGGTTAGTTTAGGGATTTAAGGTTTAGGGGCTTAGGGTTTAGGATTTAGGAGTTCAGGGATTCAGGGTTTAGGGTTTAGGGGGTTAAGGTTTAGGGTTTTATGGATTTAGGATTTAAGGGTCTAGGGGCCAGGGTCTGACAAGCAACTTCAACCAAGCCTACCCTAAGGTCCCGGGTGTGCAGGTCGTAGATAGCCTTGGCCCAAGGTAACACCCCAGACCTTCGGCGGATCTAGAAAGTAGATCCCTCTTTAAGGGTTCCTAGGAATTACCCAATAGTAGTATAGGGTGCCATATTGGGGGTTCTACTATCTAGATCCTCCCAGGGGTCTGGGACATGGTTTAGGGCTTAGGGTTTAGGGCTTAGGGTTTAGGATGCCATGTGCCATATGAACCATAGCCTAAACTCCCTAAAGGGGGGTATCTAGGGTATTATATAGGTGAGTATTATAGGGGATATTCAGGGGGATACTAGGAGTTTAGATTATAGCTTATATGGACAAACATCCTACACTATGTAGCTGCTTGGATCCTCCTGGTCAAGCTTGCTGATTGCGGGGGTGTTGAGGGTGTAGGTAGAAGTCGTTCTTTACTAGGTCCAGAGAGCATCCAGCGTTTAAGCGAAACCTCTATAACCAAGCCCCAAACTGAAAATTGACTCGTGACCCTAGGTCCTGAACTTCGGACTCTAAAACTTGAACTCTAGACCGCAAACCCTAAACTCCTCTGAACTCCAAACCCTGGACCCTAAGACTCTAACCCTCGAGCCCCAAATCGTCGAGGAATGCTTTTGCCGTCAGCGCTGCTGCTACAGCTTGCGAGCGAAGTTCCCGGTGGCAGGCGAGGTAACTTGTAAGACCTCTGTTTAGGGTTTGAGGTTTAGGGTTTACAGACTCATTTCTGAACCCCAAGCCTTAAACCCTGATGCTGGGGGGTGTCCAGATTTTGTGGAGAATCCTGAACGTAGATTACCTGAACTATTGCACTTTCCCAGGATCTCTCAGGAATTCAAAAGGGTGCAGGAATTCTAGCCTCAACTGTAATGTAGACCGCTGATTAATAACCCCCCTTCCCTTAATGGGGATTCTAGTAGGGATCCTACTATTAAGGCCAAAAAGGAGGGGGTTTATTAATAAATCACGGGTCTACATTAGGGTTAGGGGTTCAGGGTGTATGCCATACCTCAAGTAATCCCAAGTCCTAGACCCCAAGTTGCAAGCGTACTCCAAGGGTTTAGGATTTAGGGTTTAGGATTTAGCGTTTAGGGTTTAGGGGTTTAGGGGTTTAGGATTTAGGGTTTAGGAACCCCAAGCAGAATTCAAGGGCTCCGACTCGCGGGCTGCGTTCGCCTTCAGCTTCTTCAAGATTGGTGCTCCCTACTTGGAGGTTCATGGGACTTAGTAACTACTTATAACTGGGCTTATAACCCTACTTATAACCCCCCTAAATGACCTTATAGGGGTTACCCCAATTATAAGTAGGGTTATAACCCCAGTTATAAATGGTTACTAAGTCCCATGAACCTCCAAGTAGATACTAAGCCTGAAGGCTCGGGAGCTTTACAGCTATAGCCGTCTTAGGACATTCTATATGTGCTATTGTCTAAAGTCCTTAAAGGGGTTATATAGGGGATGATAGAGGTAAGTACTACTAGGGGCTATTAAGGGGGACACTAGGAGTTTAGATTATTGCTCATATGTACATATATATATATATTGTAGTGGTATAGCTCTAAAGAAGGAATAAAGACAACATTGCTATTATAGGTCTGGGGGATTACAGATATGAGCAGCCCCCATTTTGCAGTGCAGGGTGCCCAGATCCGGCTCGTCAAAGCCAAGATTGGATGCGAAGAAGTTGATTAAGCAACACCAGCAAGCGTTGCGGGCGGCGCAGAAGCGCAAGGCCGAGCCTTTGAAAAAGACCAAAGCTCTGTCAATCAGAGACTTGCAGACGATACAGTCCGCGTAGCGCAGCACCCTTAAGCTTCTGGCGACAGGATGGAAGTCAAGTGCTTTTGCGTTCAGCCGTTTCCTTCCGAAATAAAGTACAGGTCTTCAATTGCATTCAGAACCTGTCTAAACCGCATCAATTAACACATTGGGCGAAGGACCTTCGACTCCTTCGCTATCATAAGATAGTCTAGCACACAAGGTCGTAACTCTTCCCGGGCTCAAGTTTCAATTCTCAAGTGACGGCTAAAAGGCTGACACGCGATATCCTACCAGAAAGCCTTCATCTTTTGCCAAAGCTATTCTTGAGCAAGTCGTTCAATCTCTGTCAGATCGAATGGTGTTTTTGATATGCTGCCGCCAAAGCCATTGGCGCGTACTGTAGGGGGCTAGCGGGTTGTAGTTACACTGTGGTGCTAACTCCCTGAATTATTACCCTGTTTTTCCTGTAGGACATCGATGCTCATCCTGTGTCTGATGAGGGGGTTCCCTCTTTGTAGCGGACATTAGGGAGCTTGCGGGAGGCTTCTTGAAGTCGGTCATGGGTCATGGCGTACGCATTTCATGGCTTGGGGGTTGCACAGCTATGTGTTTTGTGCAGGGCTTTGCTTTGCGGCATCTTGTTTTAACAGACTGTTTTCTTGTGGACTCTCATCAGGGGTAATTGTAATTTTCAGAGGTGTCGCGAGTTTTTTTGCAGAAAGGCCCTCTGAATCTATCAGTGGAGGCTGATTCACGGGCGTGAGCGGTCTCCTACAACAGCGATCACTGGAGGTTTAGGGCTTTGGGCCGAACATGGGATCCAATGAAGATGGTTTAGGGCTTAGGATCTTAACACGACATCTCTTTGACCACCTGAGCTTGTCATGTTTTGGATGTTCTCAACGTCCCTTGAAACCCAGCACGATTTGAGCCATAGTCTAAACCCTAAACCCTAAACCCTATATCATTCCCATATAGCGCCCTTCAAGGACCTAAGCTTTATAGACCCTAAACCCAATAGAATCCCGTATATAACACCCCTTGTAAGGGTTTTTAGGGTTTAGGGTTTAGGGAGGAGTCTAGACCCTAAATCCTAAACCCTGTATAATCCCCTATATAGTCCCCGTTCAAAGAGGTTTAGACTATAGCTCATTTGGAAAACACGGGAAATAAGGGTCCCAATCCCAAGCCTTAACCTTTAAACCACCCTGAAATCCTAAACCCAAAATCCTAAACCCCACACCCTAAACCCTAAGCCCTGCAATCCTAAACCCTAAACCCTGAAACCCTGAACCCCAAACCCCAAACCAGAAGGAAGCCATGCGGCTTCTCCAAACCTTCAGCGACGGTCAGCTCGAGCCAGATGTTGTGGCCTTTAGCACCTGGCAGCGTTTAGGGCTTTTGAGGGATTTAGGGGTTAGGGGTTGAGGGGTTTAAATCTTGGAGTTTAGGGTTGAGGGGTTTAAGGGCTTTGAGGTGTAGGGGTTAGGGGCCCAATGCCCTCCCAAACAGAAACTCGAAATCCTACACTCTGTATCCAAAACCCTCTGTTTAGGGTTTCGGGCTGAGTCTTGCCAACACTGTGTGAAGGGCTTCAATAGTCCAAAGCCCGAAACCTTCTTAATCCCTCAGCCATAAAGTCCTAAACTCCCAAACCCTAAGCCCCTCAACCCTAAACTTTTAAACTCCTAAACTTAAACCGGGTAGGATCCTTTTACTCAAAACCCTCAACCCTAAACCCTACAAAACCCAAAACCCTATAAATCCTGAATGCGCAACTCTAAACCCTATAAACCTTCAAGCCTAAACCCTATAAACCTCAACCCTAAGCCCTGTAAAGCCCTAAACCCTGAACCTGAGTGCGAGATTTCTGGCTTCGTTGAGGCCTCCGGAGGCTGCAGTACAAGGGTGCTGTTTCATACACCACTTTTAGGGTTTAAGGTTAAGGGTTTAGGGTTTAGGGTTTAGGGTCTAAGGTTAAGGGTTTAAGGTTAAGGGTTTAGGGTTTAAGGTTAAGGGTTTAGGGTTTAGGGTCTAAGGTTAAGGGTTTAGGGTTTAAGGTTTAGGGTCTAGGGTTTGGGCTATTAGACCTTAAGGGTACCTTAATCTACCCTTAATTGGGTCCTACTAGGGAAGTGTAGGGTCTAACAGCCCATAGTGGTAGGGTCTAGGGTTTAGGGTTCAGGGTTTAGGGTTAAGGGTTTGTGTGTAATTAACGATGACAACATAAGTGCCAAGAACGCTGGAAATCTTACGCTGCCTAGGGTCCCTTAACTACGGCATATCTTGGGACTTGAGGGACTGCCAGTGAAGCAAGATTTCCCCCATCAACAGTATTGATAAGGCCTCACAATCCTATCATGCTAGTATCAAACATTGGATAATCGAAGAGTCACAGCACTTGAAGGTTCACGGGTAATCAAACAATCCTCGTTGCCTTTAAGAAGTACAGTGCCCAGATCACTCCTGCCCCCCGACTTCGCATACGCACTTGACAAGTACTGGGTTGCTGTTAAGGGAATTAAGTTGCTATAGTCAGGAAATCCTAGTATATACTTACTAGGATTTCCTGACTATAGTAACCTTAAACCCTAAACCGTAAATTATAGTACCTTAACACAAGTTCTTTGGCAGCAGCCCAGAGTATGCCTACAGCTCAGAATTCCCGCAGATGAGAACTGCGCATAATCATCCTGGTGCATCTTTGAGAAGGGACCCATAAACTAGGGTTTAGGGCGTACATCTTCCTGGGGAAACAAACCCTAAAACCAAAACCCAACCCACACCCTAGAACCCTCAGCCCAATTGAGCCAGACGTTTTATGGAGGGTTTAGGGTTTAGGGTTAACATCTTGCATAGCATTCCTAAGCGCTAGGGAATCTGACGCTACATCATGCTTAGGGTCTCCAACTGGTCACCAAACCATAAATAAACCTTCAGTGCTCAGCCCTCAAGCAGATGCTGAAGCCCTATAGTCATGGTCGTTTAAGTTTTAAAGTTCTAAGGTTTAGGTTCAGGGTTTAGGGCTTAGGGTTCTCGTGTTCAGGGTTTAGGGTTTAGGGTTCAGGGGCTTCCTTACCAGCCCCCACCCCCCCCCTCCTATACTATCCCCTCTGGGTTTCTCCTTAGTTCATATTCGTAGTCCTCATGGCACATCCCCCTAAAGCTAGCCTAATCATTTCGGAATAACAGGGGCTCGTGGAGGGTAGGAGTGGAAAATGAGGTAACCAATGATATGAGTTGAGGCTTTCTCAGAATTGGGTGCCCCTCTGCTATTTGTGCTTTCCTCCAAGGGGCTTAGGCCAAAGTGCTTGAGGGTTTCTCATGTTCAGGATTTAGTGAATTTCATGCTTAGGGCTTAGGTGTTGTGCCGTCAGCCATCGTGGCGTGTACCAGACTGAGATGGACCAGTTCGCACAGATTGAAATACGTTGCGCACGATGCAGCTGCCCAGAAGCATATTTTGCAGGGCCTCGATGCAGCGGCGCCTGCAGCCTCTGTGCCCTTGGCAGTACGTTGCGCAGCTGCTCGCAAGACGGCACACAAACCTAGCAATCAGGCAGTTTTGCCCGGCAAAAGTGGGCCATCAGCCTTTGAGAATTTGCATCTGCTGCAAGGGGTGGCACGACAGCAGGAGAACTACCTCTCGCTGCTGCTTCTTCCAGTAGGATGGCAAATGCATATGCAGGGAGGGTTGGGGCACCGGAATCTTGAACCCTAATTAAGATTAGTATCATTTCTTGTTTCGCTAGTGGTCATCATCTCGTTGTTATTGGCAGCTTTATGGTCAGTTTTAGTATTGCTGTTATTGTTAGTCCAAGTTAGCACTCTCTGTCTCCCCCGACTGCCGGTCCTGGTTCATTGTTCAGTATATTCAATTACTAAACCCCAAACCTTCAACCTCAAACCCTAAACCCTAAGCCCCACTCCCTAAATCCTAAACCCCAAACCCAAACCTTAAACCTTAAACCCTAAATCCCACTCCCTAAATCCTAAACCGCGCGTTTTAGGGTTTAGGGTTTAGAGCCCACGCTTTGCACGTAGGGAGCCGGGAGTTATAAGTTGGGTTGTAAGTCGTTTCGACTAGGGATACGTATGGTCATAATTTCCATACATTGTTGTTCTGGGACTTATATGTATGATATTATGAAGCAAGGGAGCCACCCTGTAGGGACAGAACTTTAGCAGCAGGACCACTGAAGAGAGTTGGAAGGATTTGGGGGTTCAGGGTTGAGGGTTCGGGATTGCAGCATACTCTAGGGACTCTAGGGTACCCTAAACCCTAAACCGCAAACCCTAAACCCCAAACCCTAAACCCTGAACCCTAAACCATAGAATTCAAGCAGCCCAGGGCCTTGAAGATCAAGGCAATTTAAAGTGCGAAGTAGGTGTGTTCATAGACCTGAAGCTACAGCTACAGTGTTCTAAGGTTTTAGGGTCTAGGGTTTAGGTAAATCACAAGCGGAAGGTCAAATGAACATGGTTGATCAATATCCTACCCATAAGTAACCGAAACCCTAAACCCTTAACCCTAAACCCTGAACCCTAATGAACATCAGTACCTACCTTCTAGCTGAGTAGTTGGGAGCCCGGGTGCTGGAAAGTTTGTGGTCTGAAGGCTTTGGGACAGGTATGTATATGCATGGGGGTCTCCTAAAACTAGGGGTACCCTTTTGGGGATCCCCATAATAAGGACTATAAGTATATTAGGATCTATATTGGGGTCCCAGTATTTTGGGAAACTACCATATAAATACAGATATGTACATATATGTATATAAAGGTATACACACAAACATGAAGGTATCGTTTAGTTTTATTTCACCGTTTAGATGACTTCGTTCATTTATGCGGCTTCATTTACAGTATGTGTTTGTATGATCCGAAGACCTAAATGACGTATGAGGGCTTCTCAGAAAATTGGGATCTGCTTTCTAGCGTCCCCAAAATGATGATAGTAGATTGGGGGTCTATATTGAGGGCCTCCTAAGCCCTAAGCCCTAAAAAAAGAAACTAAACCCCAACGACTAAACCATAACCCTATATACCATTAAATAATTCCTTTAACACAGTTTACGCACCAATAGTTCTTTAAAAGATCTGGCTCTGGAAAAGAGGGAGTCCGAGGTGCGGTCGTCAGCGCTTGCGAGAAAAGTGCTGCACCTCGCCGGAGCAAAGCGCGTGGTAGGATTTAAGGTTTTAGGGGTTAGGGGTTTTAGGCTTTAGGGGTTAGGGTTTGAGGTTTAGCGGCATTGGGTTTAGGATGAAATGGTTATGGTGTAGGGCTTTGGGTTTACGTTTCTCTTGAGTTTTTGGGCTTAGGATGCGTGGCTTAGGTTGAGTAGCTTTTTGGGGAACTGGAGCCTTTCATTCGCCAATATACAGTAAGAGTGTATCCTTTCTTGCCGTTACGGGACCCTAAACCTTTCAACCTTAAACCCGAAACCCTTAAAACCTAAAACCTTAAATCTTTAATCTTAAACCCTAAAGCACTAAGCTACTTAGTCCGAGGGAAGATTATGGCCTTACTGAGTTCAACCGCCCAGAAAATTCTGCGGAACTTGCTGCAGTTGGGCAGTTGCGCTTCAGGTTTAGGGTTTAGGGTTTGGGGTTACATAGCGCTTATATACTCCTAGGCTCTTCATGTAGCCTCATGTAAGGGTACCGACCTGGTAAGTCCCCACCTGAAATTTCCCCCAAACATGTACACAAGTACCCAAAGCTGATGAAAGTATAGGTTGTACGAGGTTGAAACAGCCATATTGTTTAGGCTTTTAGGGTTTAGGGGCTTAGGGGTTTCGAGTGTAGGGTTTGGGGTTTTAGGGTTTTAGTTTTATTGATTTTTGGGAGGGATGCTTATGCCATCTTTCCAAAATTGCCCTCGCCTTATCATATACCCTAAGCCCTAAAGCCTAGACCGCTGCCTTAGTCCATGCAAGAACTTTAAGGGCTTGACGCTGAAGGGATTCTGCCAGGGGGCTCAGGGGTTGCGCAAATATTCACATCTGGGTTTCTTATCCTTGCTCAACAGCTCCAATCAGGGAGTTTCAAGTAGGGTGACAAGCATAGTATATCTACTGAGTCTAGGTATTTTACCCCATGAACCTTGAAGAGGGGTCCCCAGCCTGTATCCACTTGCCTGCATCTGGAGCTAAAGACTCTGAAGCATTTCGGTCACTACCTGGGGCTCTGACGTTAGGGTTTAGGGTTTCGGGCTTATGGTTTGTTGCTGATAACTTATCTTGACTCTCATAATTGCCTTAGTAGACTAGAGTACGAGACTCCCTGAGATGTAATACGAAGGTACTTAGGGTTATGCAGGATTGATCGTATCCACGCAGGAGTCCTCCTGAGTGCAGGCTAGATCTTTGGACGGCTTTTGCAAACCTTAAACCCGATTTGTCCGTTCAGGCCGTTAATTTCAGGTCCAGCCCCTGCAACCCCAATTGTCGAAGCATGGTGCGGCACTCTACGTTCTACGCCCTGAGGCCCTGAAACCCAAAAGATTCGGTCGATGAAGGAACGAAACCCAAAGCCTGAAGTACCCAAAGGCCATAAATCTCTGAAGGGAATGAAGCCAAAGCCTTAAGTACCCTAAATTGATAAGTCTCTAAAAGGAATGAAGCCCAACACCTTAAGCACCGTAAACTATACAATTTCAAAAAAGGAATGAAGCCCAAGCCCAAAGCCTTAAGTACCTCCCCCCTCCCAAAAAAAAAAGAGTAAATCTCTAAACGGAATCAAGCCAAAAGCTTTGAGAACACCAAAGTATTGAATCTCTGAAGGAATGGCAATGGGCCTTACATCTTCTGGGCACAATGCGAGCACGAGGTTCCTTGGAGAGATTAGGGTTTGGGGGTTTTAGGGCTTAGGGTTTGGGATTTGGGGTTTAAGGTTTGTGGGGTAAGGGGTTTAGGGTTTGGGGTTTAGGATTTCAGGGTTCATGCTTTAGGGTCTTTACGAGTTAGGGTTTAGGTTAAGATTCAGAAAATCGAATATGTAATGGAAACTGAGATAATTTAAAGGTTTACTGCAATTCAAACCGCTAATAATCCAGTCTAGAGCCCCTATAAGACCCTAAACCACATGGTTTAGGGTTCAGGGCTGTGGAGAACAGGGTTCAGGGTTTGGTTTTGGGCATCGGGGCTTGGGGTTTGGAGAGAGAGAGATAGAGACAGAGATCCAAACGCGTTTAACCAAAGAATGTACCCTTGTTCTACGATTTGTCCTGGTATGATTTAAGCTGCATGCCGTAAAGAGGCCCGCTTGGAAGCTTATGCTAACCACTTTATCCATAGAATAAAGATAAGGGGCTCTCCAAGAGTAATATTGATTTTCCCTGTTGTTGGGATTCATTCATACATAATTTTGCGGTCTTCGAAGCACAGCCTAATATTGGGTTGCTGTTAAGGAACTTAAATTAAGTTACCATAGTGGGTATATATAGTAAATAATAGGGTTTCCCCAATATCCTAAACCCTAAACCCTAAACCCTAAAAGCTCCTTAACAGCAACCCAGAGTAGGTCAAAGCCCCAGCGCCCGGAGGCTTACTCCCTGGTGATGTCACCTACGGGGCTGCCATCAGTCACTTGGCGAGGATTTAGGGTGTAGGATTTGAGCTACAGTCTAAACTCCTTAAGGGGGATTATATAGAGGATTATATTGGGGACTGCTATAGGGCTTATTAAGGGGGATACTAGAAGTTTAGACTGTAGCTCATTTGGGGTCTAGGAGGCAGGCTTGAAGGCTTAAGATTTTGGGTTTAGTATGTTTTTAAGCTACCGTCAATATTGGCTTCATAAAAAATCATTAAGGGTGGACGTAGGGGGTCCTTTTGTGCAGTTAGTGTACTACAATCCCTAATGCATTCCTTTCAGGAACCTGTGTACAATATTGTATGGGAAATACTGGCTGTAGCTCAGGTAGGGTTTCTGCGGTTTAGGGTTTATCCGACTTAGGGTGGTTCGGGATTCGAGGTTGAAGTTGCTGTAGGTATGGTGACCCTCCTGCAAATGCAAGGTCGCAAGAAATGGCGCTTGGGGTCCGACCGGTTGAGGGTTCAGGGTCTAGAGTTTAGGGTCTAGGGCCTGATCAGTCGACTGTGAAACATATACTGCAGACACAATTCTGCAAGTCCTTTGCACCCAAGTATGGGCATGTGGACCCTCTGCTTTATGGCCGTCTAGATGGATTTCATGCTAGCATGCTCGGTCTTGACGAGTCTAGATATGGATTAAGTTGCTTGTTGCTGGCAGTATCTAGGCGGCATCCGTCTGTGGAGGCCAAAAACATACCTGGATGCTCCAATGTTCCGTTGGGGATTTACTATGATTCGGCTGTTGGTTTTCATGAGCCCTAAACCCCTGAACCCTCATTTTATGTTTTTTGATTTCTGTGCAAATGGTAGGTCTGCGAGCTTACGGGTTGAGAAATCAGAGCGGTTGACGGTTGAGGGCTTAGGGTCCATACAACCACGCGGTTCAGTTTCAGGGTTTAGTGTAATTCTCAAACCCTTAGGGTCCAAGGACTCAAA
>CAJNIZ010047483.1:24135-36080 GCA_905231905.1 Symbiodinium pilosum | reverse complement strand
CCGGGTCGTGCAGCTATGATGAACAGTATCAAGGCCATTAGCTTGGGGGTGGTACAGGTTTAGGGTTTATAGGGCTTAGGGTTGGGACAATCCCCCACCCGGTAATGGGTACCACAAGGTACTATTGTAGGTATATTAAGGTCCTATTAACTCCATATTAAGGAGCCATTACTATAGGGGGGATTGACCTAAGCCATAATCTAAATTCCCAGTAGTATCTATTTCATTCCCTAAATAGCCTCCTTTAACGAGTTTAGACTATAGTAGATATACTGCGAAGGGTCCAAGGTAGAGCGTAGGAGGCTTGAAGTATCAGAGTGGTCTTGGCTTTTGACATTCTTTTTGAACATGCGGCGACTTCAGCTGCAATACAAAAGAGGGGACTCTGTATGTGACTGCGCAAGCTAAGCCCCTAAACACTAAACACCTGAACCCCAAACCCTAAACCCCTAAACCCTAAACCCCTGAACCCTAAACCCAAAGTTCAGGATTAAGGGAAACGGTGCCGAGCTA
Organism: Symbiodinium pilosum; assembly: GCA_905231905.1. Taxonomy (NCBI): domain Eukaryota; class Dinophyceae; order Suessiales; family Symbiodiniaceae; genus Symbiodinium; species Symbiodinium pilosum. Next base: position 35,567 of record CAJNIZ010047483.1, on the reverse strand, counting down.
AGCTACCTTTTCGGGAGTCCCTATGATAAGGATTATAAAGGGTTTAGGGTTTAGGGGGTCTATATTGGGGGGTCCCCCTAATTTAGGGAAACTAGAAATTAGCCACAACAAATGACAGCTGACGTCCTGTAGCACGAGGGTGTAGGATTTAGGGTACAACCCACATGCCTAGCACACAGGGTTGTGACATTAGCAGAATGCACATGAGCCCTGGACTAAAATTGTAGTATATCCCTTAAATTGGTCCCCCTATACCTCCCTATATGTCCCCTATAGGTGCCCCCCCAACCTAAATTTAGTCCGTCGCTCACATACTCTTGCAGCTGCAATACCATGTAGCAGGACCCTCCTGGATGATCCCTTCTACTCTTTTGTGCCTTGAGGCCTTGAATTAAGCTCCCAAAATTAGGGTCCCATGCTGGCACCCCAAAATATATTAGGTGCAGTAATACAATCTACAAACCAGAAAGGGTCCATAATTTTGCGAACAACCCAATCAGTGAAGATCAACAATCGTACTTGCAAGGCAAGACAAATCTTCTTCCACAGGCCTTGATCGAGAGGCTACGCTCGATTCCATCATCTTGAGGATGAAGATCCCAAACGAGCCCACAACTTAATGCCCGAAACCCTAAACCCTAACCCCAATCCCTAAACCCCTAAAGCCCAAAAACCTTAAACAGGAAAGTAGTTTCCATTTTCTTTTGCTGTATCCCCAATATAACCCCTATATAACCCCAATATAATCCCAATATATACCCTACTATAGTACCCTAAACCCCTAAACTCTAAACTTTGAGCTCCAAATCCTGAATCCATGCTCCTAAAAGCCACAAATCCTGAACCCGAAGCTGTTTTTGTTGGCCTTGCAGCGGTTTGAAGGCCGCGTCAGCTCTGGTAGCTGAAAACACAAAGGAGACATCAGATGATGCTTTCAGGCGGCCAAAAGGGACGTGTAACATGGGAGTACTGGAGAGTTATGTGGCAAAATATTTGGGAGCTGGGATGATAGTGAGGGAGTTAGGGTCGGGATTGTGTAGTGTAGGGCTTGAAACGATCCAAGATGGGTACTTGAACCTACTATTGCGTAATCATACAGTGGTTATCAGAGAACCATTTTAGCAAGTAGTCAGGCTTCTACGCTAACGACGAGTACATGCAAGAAACTCCATCAAGTCTTTCTCCTACCCCCAAAATCTTAAACCCTTAGCCGTGAACCCTGAACCCTGAACCCCGTACCCTACACCCTAAACCCTGAACCCTAAACCCTAAATGCTGAACCCTAAACCCTGGGACCTAAACCTTTAACCCTGAACCCTAACCTAAACCCTTAACCCCTGGCCGTTTTCAGACCACTCCAGGGTCCCCAGCGCCCAAGAGCAGAATACCCCAGCGTTTCAGGGTTCAGGGTGTAAACAGGAAGATGCTGCGGGTTGAAGGTGTAGGGTAGGGTTTCAGGATTTAGTTGTGAGGGCTTGGGATCCTAAACCCTAATAAGTAGATGCCATTTTCAATTCCAGTATCCCAATATAACACCAATATACTATATAGCAGTTTTCAGTTTAGGGTTTAGGGTTTTGCTGTTTACACACCCGCCTCCTGGACCCTGACCATTCTTGAGCACGCCCTACCATCAAGAGCTCAACAAACTCGCGGTCAAGAGTGTGTGAACGACAGGGCTGCAGCTTCAGACTGTCCACCTTGTTACTGGGTAGCTACTTCGGAAGTGATAATTAAGCTTTCATCTTTAAGAAAGGGTTGAGGGCCAAGGAGAAAGAGTTTTCCTTGGCACGAATACGTGTTTGCAGCCGAAAGGAAAAGTACTCTTCCCAACTTAAAACAAATACTTGCCGCATCGTACGCTTGCTGTTTTTGGACCGTCTCGTGCGAAGTCTAGCAAACGTAGGCCAGTCTAGGCAATATGGATAGTGTCTCAATACACGAGCCCTTACAAACCCTAGGGATATGTGGAGCTCACATGTCATTTCGTCAAGCTCTCATATTGCCCCGTGATGAAGGCCAATGGCCAGGATAGCCCAAAGCTGCATCGAACTGTCGCTACTCCAGCTGAGCAGTTTCCAAGCCGCACAGTGCAAGGAGGGAAAACAAACAAAAGCTAAGGTTTGGGACAAACCTCACTCAATATTCAGCCACCCCTGGCTGCTTCCAAAAAATACACCCGCTACTATGAGGACCCCAGCAAACCAACCCGTAAACGGAATGTTCAAAAGGCCCCTAGGCGCACGGCTAGCCGTTAGCGGTTAAGGAAGGCCTTCCGAGGCCTTTACAGTATGTGTGTCAAGCAATATTGCAATAAAACACAAGATCTTGCCAGTGGGCAACAGTGCTCATGGTTAGGCGGACGCGAAGCACTCCATGAATAAGTCAACAACTTGCCCTGCACGGCCCAGAAAGAAGCTTCCAAACCAGACCTCTGCTAGTGGTAGATCCTAGATCACATCCTTAAAGTAGGCATATGGGAACCCTTTTGGGCCCTACGTATATTATACCATATACCTACCCTCAACCCTAAACCCTAAACCCTAAACACTAAACCCTACCATATACCTACATGGACCCTTTGGGACTGTAAAAAGTTAACGTTGCCTACTCATGGAACGAATCGAAGAATCGGAGCCAGCTCCCTGTTCTTGGTTTAGGGTTTAGGGTTTAGGGGTTTAGGGTTTAGGGGTTTAGGGTTTTCGGGTTCAGGGTTTAGGGTTTAGGGTTTATAGGGTTTACAAGGTTTAGGGTTTAGGGTTTAGGGCACTTGGAGGTTCATGGGACTTAGTAACTAACCCCTTTTTAAGGGTGTTTATAGGGGATATGTAGGGGTTCTATAGGGGTGTATAGGGTTTAGGGATTAGGGTTTATAACTGGGGTTATAACCCTACTTATAATTGGGGTAACTCCTACAAGGCCATTTGGGGGGGTTATAAGTAGGGTTATAAGCCCAGTTATAAGTAGTTACTAAGTCCCATGAACCTCCAAGCATGCAAGGCCGCCTCTGCGACAGCCCAGCATCAACCAGGCAGAATACCCTACAGGCCACCCTAAGTTCTCGCCGCTTCCTGTCTGGTTATGTAGGATACAAAAACCCCAGCCAGTCAGGCGAACAACCAAGTGTATTCCATGGTCTATTGCTAGCAGGGGAAGCACGGCCGCATTGAAATGTGAGCGTAAAATGCTGGAGTATGTAGCCGAAAAAAGCGGCCAAGCATCCATGTGTATGAGCGAGCCATGCACAAAAAGGAGAAAAGGCACTGCTTTGTGAACTCGCCGCATCATGCACATACTATGGTTGAATGTCAACAAACGACCTTCTTCGTTAAATGAAATGCATGGTTTGGGAGGGGGGGGTCCCTCAGCAGACTCAGCACTGACACCTTGAACCTTGAACGTTTCGTTGAACATAGGGCAGCTAGGCTACAAGTTGCAAGGCTTCGTTCCTTACGACTTGGTTTTGAGATGTAGGGTACAAGGTTCTCATCTGCACCATCAATTCTCGCATCTAGCTTTGGAAGCTTCTGGCCCAACCCTGCCCTTTCAGCATCCACACAGGCAGCTGCGACGTTGTTTGGGCACGCCCCCTGCCAGCGCAAAGGTAGCTCCACCTTAAGCGTCTCCACTCCTTGTATTATTAATATTAAACCTTTAGTTCAGATTATCATTGTTAGTACTGTTAGTACTACTGCTGTTATGAGGATTCTTATGTTAATAGGACTAGTATCGCTATCACTGTTTCGCATCTGCATCACCGACAAAAGAAACTTGGGAACTTCGACATCCGGTGTAATCTGAGGCGCCTAGAGATTGGTAGTTTCCCTCAATAGGGGTACCCCAACATAGACCCCAAAATACTATAGTCCTTTTCATGGGGAACCCTAAAAGGGTACCCCTAATTTGAGGAAACCCCCATTTGTAGGGAGTAATGACGAGTATATAGGATCCCTGTTGGCCCCTTGAAAGCTAGGGTTTAGGGTTTAGGGTTTAGGGTGGATCCAAGAAGGACTACATCCGTTGAGACACAGGGATAACGCCTCAACATTTGGCACCAGGCCCGTCAAAAAAAAAGGTCCCATGCACCTTATGATCATACACTCCCAAAGCCCTAAACCCTCAACCCTAAACTTAACCCTTGGATTCCCCGCAGCACCTCAACATTCCTAGACCCTGAGGGCACAAGGTTTAGAATCATTTTGGGCTGTAAAGACTTTTTCGCAACCGAGGTTCAACATCTCCTTTGATCATGAGCTAGCTTTTGAGCTTCTGGGCTTCTAAGGATAAGGACCGGGGGAATGGTTACAGGGGTCAGTTTAGGACAGTGACAGAATACCATAATACAGACGCCTGACGCAAGTATGTATAAACAAGGATATGGGTAGTTCGCAGAATTAGGGGTACCTTTTTCAGGGTCCCTACAATAAGGATTGTAGTATTTTTTATTGGGGTCCCTTATTTTGGGAAACTACTGTATAGAGTGTAAGAACCAGTCAAGCGCAAGGACCCATGACCCCGCAGGGTGACTTGGGTAATCCGCTGTGGGGCATATAAATTTTATGGGTCTTCGATAGTTAGCGGATTCGGATTTGGCTGCATGTAGCTGTTTATGAATTCTACTGGAAGCTCTCTTCTTGATGCAACGCTAAAGCAGTACTTTCTGAACCTCGACATCAGGCCATATCTCCAAACCCCCAGGACCCCAAAAAAGACTCCATTACGATTCAAGATGTCCGGAAGCAGAAGGAATGGACAGCGAAGCCAAAAAGAATCTCCCCTTCAACTTATCACAGGTTGCTTAAGGTGGGGGTGTGGAGCAGGGTAACTCATGGGGGTGGTCACGGGTCCTTCCGAGATACAGGCTTTGGGAATCATCCCAAAGCCAACAAAAGCCCGGAAGCTAAGCCTCAGGGACCCACGACCACCCCTGTGACGAATAGTTGAAATCTTGAAACGGCACTCTTGTGCATCAGAGTTCCCCAACGTCTTGTCCAGCTCAACCTAAACTTTCTTGCAAAAAACAAGCCTTAGAGCCTTAGACTCTACATGCATGTCGCCATGCTGAGGTTGGTCTGAGCTATCTTCCAGGATAGGCCTAAGACTTAGGATTTCGGGTAAGCTTACGCACGTGGAAGTGCGCCCCACTCAGCACTTGGACAACTCGTGAGATTTGAAAGAAACACTAGCAGCAAGAAGGTTCGCTCGGAGCAGGCTTGCTTGCGATGAGCAAAGTCACATCCACCTTCATGATATGGGGGTTTCCAAAAATGAGGGGTACATGTTTGAGGACTATAGTATTTTGGGGTCTATATTGGGGTCCCCTTATCTACTTGTTTTGGGAATTACCAGATTCATGTACAGACATCGCAAACAAGCCTAGATTTCACTCCATCACAATTTAGTCTCCGGTGCCATGTTTTTGGCGCCCGAAACAAGAATTCGAACAAGCCAGCAGGCAAGATAGTAGGTGTTGATTATGATCGGCTAAGGCTTGGCAGAATTTAGAACTCTTTTATACGCGCAACACTACGACTTTGAATTAGTGTTTAGGGATGCCGTTGCAAGCAGTTCAGGGATTATCACATACTATAGCTTATTATGGTATAGTGTAATGAATTATAGTATATCATAATCTATTCTGGTAAGTTGCAACGTATTAGAATATGTTAGTATGATGTATGAGAACATATTTGAGCATATTATGGTAAATTCGAGTGCATTAAAATCTACACCATACTGTAGTTTCGTATCATGACAGGGCTTTCTGCGTCAGGTGTTGAGCTTCGCACTGCAGCTGCTATCGCCAGCCACCCGCTTACTGGGGATTTGAAGGGAGTAAGGCAGTATAGGGTTCAGGGTTTAGCTTTCTGGGTTCAGGGTTTAGTGTGCTGGGTTTAGGGTTCAGGGTCTAGGGTTAGAAGGGAATAAGGGAACATATTATATCGGGATTCGATAGCAAAATTATATTCCCTTATTCCCTACTATCCCCGAGTAAGTCTGCATATGTTGGAATTTCAGCGGCTGGGCTGCGTTCATTGCTAAAGCCGTCGAAGATTTGGAAAGGATAGGGTCGTGGATACGCAGCATAAGCTCCCTTTCTTGCAGCTGATGTACTCCTAAACCCTAAACCCTAAACTGCCCCAAACCCAAAACAACCCACAGGCTTCTTCTCTTTGCTCATTTGTCAAGGCTCAAGTAGGGAGGTACAAGAGCTTGAGATTCCAACGTGGAGGTGCTACAGGTGGAGGTTTCTCAAAATGAAGGGCTCTCACGAGCTCCAGGGGTGTGCAAAGATTACACAGGGAGTACGGGGAGTGCTGGAAATTCTATCGGGATTCCTTTGGAAGACTTGCAGAAAAAATTGTCTCATATCATGCCCGGGTTGAAGGACCAAGTTGGAGTTTGGAGCTTAGGGTCTTGGATGTAGGGTAGGGATTAGTGATCAGAGCTCTTGCTGGATACCTTGCCTATTGCGGCTCAAAATTTGCATCCGTCGAGGGTGTCCGTGGACTCCGATCGATTCCATGAGTGGTAGGGTTTAGGGTTTAAGGTTTAGGGTTTAGGGTTTAGGTTTTAGGGTTTAGGTTTTAGGTTTTAGGGTTGCCTATTCCATGTAAGGGCTGTCATACTATTTTGGGGGTATATGGCAATAATGGAGAGTCATATGGAGAAGAAAGTGGAAAGCGAAATGGAGACTGTGGCTCTGTAGAGGTCATAGGTTACCCTAAGGGTCCAAGGACCCAAATAATAATGTTTTAAGGCCCAAATATTTTGACTTTACTCAACTTTGGGGCTCTGAAACCATATTATATGGGTCCTTGGACCCTTAGGGTTAGGGCTTAGGTTAAAGTTTCTCAATCTCATGTGTCGCCCTCGCGGGGTTGCTCTGATGAGGATCCAGTCATTCTTAAAAGCCAGCTTTGGGGGTCGTTCTTTTACAGAGTATGTGGACTCATGCCGAAACATCAAGGGCCAGGAATTCGGACAACATCCTACCATGGGCACGGGGAGAGGAAAGCCAGTCAACGGCAATGGGTTTAGGGTTTAGGGTTTCAAGTGCGTAGAGCCTGCACAAGGGCATGAATGTTGGAAACAATCCCGACTGCTTTTCCTGTACTAACACTTTGCCCTCATCCTGGCACTACTGCTGATTCTGCTGCTGCTACCCGCTACAATGAGAAACACCTTATCCTGCTGCCAATTCCCTCTTTCTAAGCCCACACTGCCCACAACATCCAGTTTAGAGTACCTCTATAAACCCTATGTTATGTACTAGCTTCTATGTTCTTTCCATTACTCTGATAGCCAGACTGCCAGTAGACGTTGACTCAGGAGGCCTAGCATGAAACACTCATGTGAGACTGGCCTAAACCACGGTTCCCTAGATGTAGAAAATATATGTGGGACCCGTTGTGTCATGAACTTAGGAAAACCGCCCATGTGCAGAAGAAGTCAAAGAGCCGCCCATAACCTTAGGTAGCCTAAACCTCGGAAATCGCAATGCTACAGTATACTAAAGCCATGAGGATGTTTGATTTCAACAGTATAAATCCTAAGCCCTAAGCTCAACCAGGCTTTGAGGAAAGATCCGGGTGGCATCGGACGCCTCGACGGGAAAGGAGGCAACACACAGCTGGTCGCAACCACTTCAAACGATGCTTCCCATAGGGGAAAGAGTTTCATTGCCTGCAGTTTTGGCAGCCTTCGAACATGCAGGGCCCCAAAAGATGCCAATATCCAGGATACGAGTTTGCCAGATCAATCTAGTTCAAAGCCGGGCTTTACGGCTTTACGTAACTCCCACTAAGCCCGTGCTTATTTACATTTAGTCTTTATGTGTTTCCATTCCTGGCGGCGTGGCATGGCACGAGCAGGGTGTGTCGAGAGCATGTTGTCATGAAATTTCGAGCAAAGGCGTGAGATAGAACTTCCACATAACACTCCCTGCATGACAAGGAACCATTGACCAGGAAACATGGTACACAAACCCAGGCAAGTATGGTAGCAAGTAAGCATGCTAAGACCATGCAGAACTGAACAGCATTGCCTACAAGGAGCCCAGAATAACTGCGGGCTCAACCCTACACCCTAAATCCTAAACCCCAAATCCTAAATCCTAAAAAAAAAAAAACCAAAGCCGAAACTGCAGGCAGGCTAGTTTGGCCAGAGCTTTTTGGACCTGCCTGTTTATCGGCAGATCTATTCCGGGTAGGACCCGTTCTCGGCGGCGAGCGTGTCCACTAGCTGGAGCTCCTTCCTGCACCTGCAACCTAGTTTAGGGTTTAGGGTTTATCACAATTACTTGGGGGTTGGGGGGGGCGGATGTTGGATTTTGAAATCTTAAAGTTTGAGATTAAGTACCTTTGGGAACCCTAAGTAATGGTAAGTTTGTATGGGCTTGAGGGTTTAGGGTTTAAGGTTGCGGGTTTTGGATCTATCTGATAAAGGCCCTGAGGCCTCTTAGGTGGGTTCTAGGAGCCCTGAAGGGTACATCTAAGGTAGATACTTGGGAGAGACGGACATATCTCAGGATTAAGGGGACATGCTAGGGCCCATGAAGGTAAAGCTCGGAATCCGGACCGAGTTACTTCAGACAGGAACAACTTTGTAAGGGAATATAGGAATGGATTACTGTAACAGTTTTGTGTATCATTCCCAGTAGAAGTTTGGGCTTGGAGTTTGGGGTCCAGGTCTTAGGGTTCTGTTAGCTCTTCCAGTCCGTCATACCCTACTAGCCACCAGGTACACTCCCAGATGACCAGTTCGAGGCGTGTTCATGTCTGTAATTCTGCAGGTGTGGGGGGGACGGGTGGTAGACCCGAAAACCTTAACCCTGCACCGCAACATGAAAGGGCCCCATCAGTGGGATGAAACAAACCGCCAAGACGTCAAAATGCGTGGAGCGTTGAATTTTTTTAGGGCTTAGGATTTAGGGTTCAGGGTGGGTTGGAAGGTCCAGGTATGGGCTCGGCTTGCGGAACAGCTCTCGCGGTTAAAAGTGCGCTTCGGGTCCCACACGCGGTCTTGGACCGTAGCGGGCCTGTGGCTTGAACACACGAAGCAAGTAAGCTTCCCTTTCCCAAGCAACCATGAAGGCATAGAAACGGTTTGGGATTTGCGGCTTAGGGTTTAGGGTGTAGGGCCTGGGGAAACTGCATAGTATGGAGGGCTGTATACATAAGCATGTCTGTCGGGATCTTTTCCCTACTGATCACCAGTGTAGAGGCACAACTGCGTGGACCATTCCAGCAAGCAAACCCTAAACCCTAAACCCTAACACCCTAAACCCAAAACCCTAAACCCTATTGAGATTTGTGCCAAAGCAGGGCCTGCCCTTCGCGTTTAGGGTTTAGGAGGCATCATGACTCACTGTAGGGCGCAGGGTTTAGGGTTCAGGGTTTAATGATTAGGGATAGCTGTCACAACAAAATGTCCTTGACCCTGCAATTCTCAACATCATACGCAATTTATTCAAACACTGATCCCAGCAAAATCCATCTGCCTCAAAATCCTGCTCTTGAATCGGCGCTTCTCAAAACGGCGGGCGCCTTTTATCACCCCACAAATGTAGCCCATATATATATATATATACATATACATACATCCACTTCGGGATCCCGACAGAGGGTCCAGATCTTTGAGAAATCCCTCAGTCTGAACATCCAAGACCTCTAAGCCCCAACCCTAAACCTCACGCAAAAGTCGGACCTCGAACGGGCCAAGAGTCAGACGGTCATTTCTCAAAATCAGGTCAACCCACAACCCTACATCCTTAACCATAAATCCTTCACCATAAACCCTAAGCCCTAAACCTTGAACAGCACAGTTGGGGGGTGCAGGTGTTAGGATTTAGGATCAACGTCAGTGTTGTGTGAGAAAACCTGCAGATCGCAGGGTCTCTTTATTACAGAAAACTGCTCGGACATAAGGAACTTCGGGCGGTGCAGGATTTCTTCCATCGATGTAATTATGTGTGGAAGCATTGAGCACTGGATTTCATTGGGTGATAGGTTGGATGCCCCATTGATCTACCAGAAGGAACGCTATGCCAAGCTGCCGTAACAGTTCGGTACCGGCAGCCCACCCGACCCCACCCCCTCCAACAAATTAAGAAGAATCAAAAAGGTCATATTTCGTATGGGCAATAGCTACGTTGACATTTTGCGAAACGCCCTTGCTATCGAAGATCCCGGACTGTAAGGGACCATCACATGTTACCCGGCTATAACTTGGGTTTGCCGCATTTAGGACCATAGAGGTTTTCCTGAAATTTTGAGAAAAGTCCTCACATGTACGGTCAATCTCCCACGCAGTAATGAGTACCACAAAGGACTAGTGTAGGTAAGTTAATCCCCTATCAATTGGTGCTATTACTGTAGGGGGGACTGACCTAAGTCACATGTTGCCTAGTTCACTGCTCCAGGCAAAGCTGTCTCTTCTGCTTCAACGGGGGCGACATCCTCCTCACCCACGTGCGGGGCTTAGGGGAAACTCGACAGGGCCTCAGGTTTGAAATTCAAAGCGGTTCAGGGCGGATTTGAGGACAGTTTTGGGTTTGGAGTTCACAGCTTCCGACTGTGAGCTAGCGCTCCAGGCATTGCAAGTTTTGGTTCAGGTTTTAGGTTTGGAGTGTGTCTTAAGGGCTGATGAGGCTAAGGATTGTGTGGAATGCAGACGTTGTTGCTTTGCCAAACACCCAACTCACATGTCTGGCATTCAACAACAAGTTCAAAGATGACCATAAACCTTACAAAAACCTAAACCCTAAACCCTACCCCAACTAGTACCTTGAGCAAGAGTCTCATGTTTCCACCCTAGTTAAACTAGGGTCGATTCCTGCAGGACCCCATATATCAGACAGAACCCCTGAGACGGACCTCTAGGATGGACTGGTAAGGAAATTCAGAGGGGGTGCGGTTTAGGGTGAGGCTTGTGGGATTAGGTTTAGGGGTTAAGGATACCATCTGGGAGTCCTTGGGCATCTACCTGATAAATCCCTTTGGCGTTCCTTTTCCAACAACAGCGCCGCACTCATGTCACCGTGTCAGGAGACATCGATTCCCGCGCGCGATAACCCCTCCTAGACTTACTAGCGCTTGCGGAGAATGAGGAGTGCATATCGGCACTGTAATGCATAAATATAGCAGGATTTTGGGGATTCACAACCACAAGCCCCGTGAAGCACCAGAAAATATAAGCCTACATATAAAAACTCAGCCAGAAGGAGCTGTTACTCCGGGAACTGGACCACTTTCCAACTAGCTGAACATGTCCCCAGGCAATGCGCGTGCTACTGAGGCGTACACCTGCTACCAAATACCCTAAACCCTAAATCCAAATAACCTAAACCCTAAACCCTAAATCCAAATACCCTAAACCCTAAACCCAAATACCCTAAACCCTAAACACTAAACCCAAATACCCAAATTCCC
>CAJNIZ010047483.1:7857-24035 GCA_905231905.1 Symbiodinium pilosum | reverse complement strand
TCATGCAGACCCGTGATTAATAAACCCTCTCCTTTTAAGGGCCTAAATTTGGGTCCTGCCCCCACCCATTAACAGTCTATATTAGGGGTCATATTAAGGGCTATATATAACTATAATATAACTATTATCCAAGTGTTAATGAGTGGGGGCAGTACCCAAGCCTAACTATTAGGAACCCTGTTATAATCCCTATTAAGGGGAGGGGGTGTATTAATCAGGGGTCTGGGTTAGTATCTTAGGGTTTAGGGTTTCGGGTTCAGCATGTCCCCTTAACAAACCCATTATACCTCTACTTGTCATCCTTCATAAGAAGGTAACCTGACCCAGCAGTAGCCCTAGGGTCCCTGGAATTAGGCCGCACAAGTGAAGACATGCTATCAAGCCTAGTATAACCCTAAACCCTACATAACCCCATGATAGTAGTTTCCATGTTCTTTTCCATTATCCCTATATAAGCCCAACATAACCTTAAGGGGGACTATAGGGTTTAGGTGCCAAGGCTAGCCACCCACAGATTCCTTTTCCATTAGATTTCTCCATTATCGGGACAATATGCGTATATAATCTCAAACTCCAAACCTTAAACATGTAACACTCCAACTCCTCCAATCCCAAACCCACTCCTTGATGACTTTGGGAGAATCTTCTGCCCCCTTGGCAGAGGGCTCGTAGAGGGCTCTCAGCTTGGCCCTGGGATCGGATGTGTCGTGGGTGGAGGGTGGAGGGTATTCATCCAAGTGAGCTGTAGTCTAGGGTTTAGGGTTTAGGGTTTTGTCCCGTTAATAAGCTCTATAATACTCTCTTATAAAATCCCCTATACAAACCCCTCTTAGGAGTGTAGACTATAGCTCAGGTAGCGTAGGCTTCCAAACTTTGAGGATAACTCAGGTACTGGAACCCTCAAACTTGGGACTGCCTGGTCAACATCTTTATGCCTAGAAAGAAAACAGAACTTCACTCAAAATCGCTGAGCCAAACTTGGCTCAAGATATCCATGCACTTGACGAGCATTCTCCCTCAGACAGCAGTATCCAAAAAAATGAACTTGGTTGTTGCAACAAGAAAACTTTGGAAGTACAGGTACCTTATGGTTAGGATGTACTGTCATGGCATTTTAAGTTGGAAGAGGTTCGGGCACATAATGCTGTACGTCGTTGCGTGGATATACAAGGAATAAACGGAACTAAACGGGAACAACATCGGTAATTGTCCAAGCTTCGAAGAAAAAACACACAATATAATATACGCCCCATCCAGAAACCCAGTTTCTATCTCATGTTCAATGTCCCTTTCCACTCATCTGGTTCTCCAGTAGGTGCGCTTTCTAGCTTCTACCTATATAAACCGTAAATCCTAAACCCTACATAAACCCTAAACCTGGGGCTCCCAGTTACCTAAATAGTAGGTTACTGGGCTATGTAACTAAAGGGTATATACTACCCAGTTCCCATTATTTAGGTAACTGGAGCCCTAGGGTAACCCTAAACCCTAAGCCCTCCACTTTAAACCCTGAACCCTAAACCCTAAACCCTAAACCAAGTCCCTGTGAGAAGACTTGACTGCGGTCCAGTCGCAGCTCGTCCTTTGCCCTCTTGGACTCCTCTTTCACTCAGGTCTAGGGTTCAGGGTTTGGGTTTAGGGTTTAGGGTTTGGGTTTAGGGTTTAGGGCTGGCTTGTAAGTTGGAATAATATAGGAATACAATATAACGGGACTAGATATTCTATTCCGATATTCCCTACTAACAACCAGAAAGTGTGGGGTTTAGGGTTGGAGTCTAAGGTTACGGTTTGGAAGTTTAGGGTTTTGGATACCGGGACCTAGCACGGAAGCTGAACAGGAACTTTTTGAAGACTGTTTTCCTCTTTAAAGGGGCCATGGGGTTGAGGCTCAACTTTCGTCCCTACTTACCTCTAACAGCATGTAATATACCTCAGACATACGAACAGGCACATACCTCTCTGCTAAGGGCCTTCTAGTTTGAACCTACATAGATGGTTTCACGTAGTCTGGACCCTGGCAAGCATTCTTCCACTTCAGCAACACTCTGAGCCCAATTAGTTCCAAGTGCTACAACACTGGGTTGGCCAGAGCATTGAAGCGTGGAACCCTTGCCTTGCAAGTTGTCAACATCTGAAATCCTGCCACAAATGTCAGAAAATCAGGGCCACACAAAGGAAAGACTCAGGAACCGGAGCGGCGGAAACGGTCCCACAAGTCCATGCCACCGTGTGGCTGCGGCACTCTAATTCGGATAGGTTTGGAACTAATGCTTTCTTGTTTTGAGACAGGTCAGTTGAGAGGCAAGCCATAGGAAAGCACATCTCACAACCCCGCAACGGGCGCAACCTCACTTGCCCAAGGGTCGAAGGACTCCAATAGTGGGGTTTTAGAGGCCAAATACTCTACTTAAAGCCCTGATACTTGGGTCCTTGGACCCGTACGGTTACCTTTTCAGTGCGGGGAATCCGGGCCTGTGCTCCTTTTGAACAGACCTTTGTCCCGCTTTCCTTAAAATGAAAACTGGTAAAGCTGCGGACCGTGGAGTTCCTTTCTTCAGGGTCGATTTAAGTCGCCCAAGACCTGAAACCTTAGGTCTTCCTGGGCTCTGCCAAAAGCCTCTACACCTCCACCAGCCAACCCTAGATGAGTTTCATATTACGGCACGAGTCCTGAATTTTTAAACGATAACTTTAGAAAATTTTATGCAAGTTGTGGAGGGACAGAAGGTCTAGGGTCGTTAAGCCCCTGAATCTTCGGCCTCAAAGCGCCTTTATCATGAACAACTACAAGGTGCTTAGCTCATGCATCAATGTTGCCAAGCACAAGTCGGACTTACAACTAAGAACTATACGGGGCCGTATGTAAGCTTTACTTCAATGTATGCACCTTCTTCAGTACACACGAACCCACGAGATCCCTCTACCCTCAGCAAGGCCTGAAATTCCAAAGCTGACCTTGGCAACAACCTGTTCACACGCCTGCAGACACTAAATCCTTAATCTTATGAACCCGAACGTCTCTGCTTTACACCCATGTGTCCAGAAAGCCTTATGCAACACTTGCATCCAAACTCTAAACCTATACATTTTAATTCCTACACGCCAAACCTCGACCCTGTCGCGTCTTTTTCGTACGCGCGGGGCCTCGAGCTATAAAGCCAACATGCAAGCCTGTGTCAGTCGACTTTCCAAACGCCTAAACCCTGAAACCTAAGGGACCTCTCAAAATTATGCCATCCATGAAATCCCATGTCCTCCTTCTCTGCGCCCAACTGCTTCCTCAACTCCACGAGCTGCGCGTCGTCTCCGAGCCCGCCCACGGGCAGGCCTCACGAGTTAGAGGTTTAGGGTTTACTCCAAATCCCTAAAGCTCAAAATAGCCCAAAGGACTTATATAGTATGGTCTTCAGGCCAAAAACCTCAAAATATGAGTCCTTAGAGTCTTAGGGTAGGGTTTAGGGTGTAGGGTCGTCTAGACATTCGGGGTCCATTTAGTGGGCGGTAAGGGGATATAGAGATATAGGCTTTAGGGTTTGGGGAGTAGAGTTTATAATAACGGGGGTTCCCAGATATTAGAGGCCCCAGCTGTGGGGAGTGCCTATGATAATGATCATTGTATCCTGGTGTAGAAAAATTACCCCTACGTTTCAAAATACCCATGTAGGGTTCTGGGTTTAGTAGGGTTGTTGGGCTTAGTAGGACTTAGGATTCAGCAGGGCTTATAAGGCCTGAGGATTGCAGAGTCTCCTTTGAAAGCGGGTGTGATGGCTCTGGATTCAGTAGTGCTGATGTAAGGCTAGCGGGAAAGGGGCTCCATATGCAGAAAGCTCCCCCCAAGAACAGCTTCAACAAAAACAAGGCTCAGGCTTTTAAACTAGAGGAGTTTGAATCTGTGTCCAGGTAGCAACAGCCCACCCCAGTCTTCTCTGCCATGACGGCTCTCCCCGCGTCCCCTAGCATAAATGCCTAGCATGTTCTTAACGTGTGAGAGTGACGGGTTGCATGGCGGCCTTCTTCAGAGGATTTGTGCCGGGATTCTACAGAAAATTTATAGGATCGTACAGGCCCAGCTGCAAGGAGTCTAGGTATATGTTAATGATTCAGACTAGCAAAAAATGGGAACATCTAAGCTGTGATTGCTAGATTTTTGCGGACATGGTACCTGGATTGCATACATCATCTGAAGGAATTCTCTGGGAGTCTCCAGGGCTCATCGGAAAATCAAGGGACTCTGCACGGAAATAGTCGGTCGAGGGAAAACTGAAAAGTGGAAGAGCCATTATCATCACCTTTCTGCTACTTCTCCTGGAGTCCTGAAGGGGGTATGTCCACCTTCGGAATGTATCTGCACAGACCTTGAGCCTGGGGTTTGAGGATTTTTCCTTCAATAGACTATATACTTTGAGGGACAGAAGGACTAAGTAGCTCAATCACCCCTATCATAAAAATGCACTCATCCCCGTTTGTTTCCACGCTTACCACGTCCCTGACCCTCTAAGTAAAGGTTCTTTGAAAGAAATGAACTACTCAGGTATAGGGGATCTGACTAACTATGGCTTTGTTGAGTTCCATATTCTATCTACTTACACAGGCGACTATAACTCCAAGTTATCTTTGGCATCTTACCGCGCAGGCACCTGAACAAGCGGCACAAGTAGGGCGCCTGTATGATCAAAGACTTTAACTTTGTACCCTTAATGTTTGTAACTCTAGGTTTTGGGCCCCAAATACCCTTATGAAGGGCACCGCCAGTTTGACAAACAAAAAAAAGTATCGACACCACAAGGTCTCCCTAAAGGTTTACCTGGACCCCGACAAGTATGTAGAAACATGGCCCCTTCGACTGGTTTAAAGGTTTTGGGGCAATGATCTTATCGTTGTTGAGGTCCAGGTAAACAACCCTAAACCATTCTAAACCCCAAACCCTAAACATTAAACCCTCACAAACCCTAAACCCTAAACCCCAAACCTCAAACCTCCATACTGTCGGGCCTCGCGGGCTCCCGATCGGGCTTCCAGTGGGGCTCCCAAGGCCGCCTTTACAACACGTGGTTTGACTTAAGGGTTTAAGGTTTAGGATTTAGGGATTTAGGGATTGATTCAGGGAGTAGGGCTTAGGTTTTAGGGTTTAAGGTTTAGGGGTCTAGGGTACATAGGGATTCAGGGATTAGGGCTTCGGTTTTAGGGTTTAAGGTTTAGGGGTCTAGGGTACAGGGCTTGGGCTTTGGGGTTTGGGGTATAGGGTTTGGCCTTCCGGGTTTATAGTCCCCCTTAAGTAGATAGAATATGGCTTTCGGTACATTACAAAAAGATCCCCATATACCCCATATTCTATCTACTTGAGGGGAACTATAGGGTTTGGCCTTCCGGATATAGGGCGAAAGGATTGGGTTTGAGGTTTAGCGTACAGGCTTTGGGGTTCGGGGTTCAGGGCTTGGGGTTGTAGAAGCCCGGCAGGTTTTAGGGTTTAGGGGCCAAGAAAGAGGGCAGTGGGAAAAGTTGCATAAGTCATCCTATGTCTATATTCAGGCTTCTTGGGTATTTGCAGCAATTAGAGTTTGAGCGTCTTCTTTTCTGTTACCGGGAAAACACCCATACACCCCAAATCAAGAATGCCTATGTACCCAATTATTTGCAAAGGAGATCGTGCTGTAACAGACCGCCAGTCTGCGTAATTTTGGGTTCTTTCAGACATCCCTAAACCCTAGCCTCGCAAATCCTAATCTACCTGGACCCCCATTATATCCTACCCCAACTTGGGGTACCTAACTTTATGCTGTGTATCGTCTTTACATGAATGAGGGTAGGATATATGGGTCTAGGTACGCTGGGAGTGAGAGAGGGCTTGAAGCAAACGCATATTCTAGAAGAATCCTCTCCCTGCTACTCCTCTGGTTGTCAGAATGTGATAGCTTGCCTAGCTTCAGGGTTTAGGGCTTGCAGGACCCTATCTCATGTCAAAGACCGCTTCTTGTGTGGAACCTTAATTGTGCGAAGGTCGCGCCCCCAAACGGTAATTTCCCTGAATAAGGGGACCCCAACAGACCCCAAAATATGATGATCCTTACTGTAGGGATCCCCAAAATGGTACCCCCTATTTCGGGAAAGCCCCAAATACAGTTAATAGGCAGGCAAAATTAGAACTTGCTTTCTGGAACAGGGGTAGGTTCTGAATCTTTACTTGAGCCGACCAGGCCTATTACATTTGATGTAGCAGTAAGATGCAAATTTGTTGGAGTGGGGGTCCTCCCCCTATCCTAATAGGCACTTGGAAGTTTCCCTAAATTACTGTTCCCAAAATGGGGGAAATGTATATAGGGCCCCGCATTATAATAGGAACCCAAATATAGGACCCCGTATTGACAGTAATTTAGGACAATCTCCACTTGTTTTCCGGGAAAGGGAGGGGCGGAAGGCCTAAGGCGGAGGGGCCCTAAAGGACTCCTTACTTCTCCATACCCCCTACTCCCCTGTCTCATGCTAAACGTTCCATATGAACCACCTGGACCCCAAAAGTATTTAAAATAATGGCCTTTATTGCTATGATTATGGATTTAGGGCTATTATTTTACATACTTTTGGGGTTTAGGTACGGTGTAAACTCCTAGTATCCCCCTTAATAACCCCTATACTACCCCTCTGTTTAATCTACGATGTAACCGCCTTCAAGGAGTTTAGACTATAGCTTTATGGGGTTGCGATGTTGGATATTTCCAAAAAAGTATGGATTACTTCTTTTTGCCGAAGATATGGCAGGGATATGGAGTCTACATATGAGCTATAGTCTAAACAAACTCCTAGCATCGCCCTTAATAATCCCTCAAGCAGTCCCGTATATAATCCCTTGTATAACCCCCTTCAAGGCCTTCAGGTGGCTCATATGGGAGGCCCCACATAACGCCCCATCTTTTGAAGCTAGTTTTCGGACTTCAGGGACAACCAATATTCTTCCGTCTGTCTTCTTAAAGAATTCTGAAACGCATAGAAGCAATAATGATTTGGTCCGAATGATTTTTTTTACGATAGTCCCCCTTAAGTAGATAGAATGTGGGGTATATGGGGATCTTATTATAATATACCCCAAGCCATATTCTATCTACTTAAGGGGGACTATAAACCCTAAACAGTAGTTTCCATTTTCTTTTCCATTATCCTATATAACCCCAATATAACCTGGATATTCTATCTACTTAAGGGGGACTATAGACTTACTTGAGGCTGGGCCTCAGCCTCAGCCTCTGTATAGTCTATATAGTCTATGTTAGGGTTTAGGGTTCAGGGTTTAGGGTTAGGGTTCAGGGTTTAGGGTTTAGGGTGTAGGGGTTTAGTGTTTACTGTTCACTTTTTAGGGTTTAGGGTTTAGGGGTTTAGGGTTGAGGGTCTATATACCAAACCCAATACCCTGTACCCTACCCCGAAACCTTCTAAGTTTAGGAGTTTAGGATCAGTCCCGCGCAAAGCTTCCCAAAGGTTCCAGGTACTCTAGACCCCAAAAGCCTACAAGCCCTGCAAACCCTCACACACGAAACCCCCAAATCCTAACCCCCAAACCAAATATTCCTAAACCCTAAAACCTCCAAAAGCATGACTCCCCCAAACCCTAAAACCCATAAAACGTACCCGAACCTTCAAGTACGGGGAGTGCCCCGAGGCCTGCTTTACGGAGCTTGAGGAGTGCCGTCTTGGCTTCCTCGGAAAACTGGGTTGCTGTTAAGGAACGTCATCTAAGTCACGTTCACCATAGGCATCGAGGGTTCAGCGTTTCAGGTTTAAATTGCTGCAAGATGGGTATATAGTAAAAAAATGCGGTTTCCTTGTTATACTCATTTAAAAGAAATCCCTACCCGGTCCCTACCCCCCTTAACCCCCTGAATGGCCCCTGAACAGCAAGCCAGAAAAGGGACGAGTCAATCTGTGGTCAAAATTTACATGCGCTCGGTTAATACTAAACATGCTGCATGGCAGGCATGGCATGATGAGCCTCGGTACCCCAATTTAGAGTTTAGGGTTTAGGGCTTAGGATACCTCGGGATTTGCGGTACGTACTGCAGAATATCGGCGTCATGCAGGATTTTTTGTATGAAGAATGAAGCTTGTCAACACGGAGTACCCTTAGGGACCCTAGGGAACTGCAAGGAGAAGAAAGGGGTCCCTCTTTCAAGTTATGTATGCTAGGGTTTAGGGTTTAGTGTTTAGGTTGTATCAGGTTGAGTTTCGTGGAAAACTAGCTTCCTGTGCTTCACAAGGCCAATGTCACCACGAAGGCTGCGGCTTTCCAGTTTCACCTGGGAGTTTCCATAATTCGGGGGTCCCAACATAGAACCCCCAATACTCTCCTACTTACTATAGGGGACCCCAAAACGTCTAAACCCTGAACTCTAAACTATTTCTTGCCAACCTCCACCTGTGTGGGAAGCTCTCGTTCCTTCAACACAAGAACGATCGGGTCATAAAAGCTGTAGTCCCCCTATAGACCAATAACAGAAATGTGTTTAATGACTTCTCAGGGTGAGGGTTTAGGGTTTAGGGTAGACTAATAAGCAAAATCAAAAAAATCTCAAGGAAACGACAGAAAGAACATCATGAGGTTAGTCGATGCAGGGATGAATGATGAAGGACGGTCCAAGAATGAGCCAAGGATTCTGGCTCTACATGGAGGTTATAGGAATACTGGTAGTAATCGCAATCGTAGTAATAGTAAGACGAATAGCAATAAGAATAGTTACAAATAATTGTAAGAGTAATACTAATAGTAAAAACCGTCATAATAATCGTAAAAAGAACAAGAACAGTAATGGCAAGTTAGATGGCTTCAGGACTTGCGCGACAAGTAGGTGGCCAATCTACCTCGCAGGTCAGCTTTGGCGGACTGCACAACCTTGGGCAAGGCGTGGCGATTAGGCGGTTGGTGAGCTTCACAGAACTCGACTAGAGCTTGTGTGACAGTAGGGTCACTCTGTGGATTGCGAGCAACGTCATTGAGGAGCTCATTACACGCCATAGCATATACCGACGCCATGGGTCCCTCACACAGGACTGCAATGTTGCCGAGGACACCAGTAAGCTCTGCATCCACATTCCCTAAACCCTAAACCCTAAACCCTAAACCCTAGGCACGGCTGCCTGGTACCCCAGTAGGGTTTAGGGCTTAGGGTTTCGGCTTTAGGCTTTAGGGTTTAGGACTTCGGGCTTAGGGTTTAGGATTTAGGGTTTAGGGTTTAGGGTTTGGGGCTTAGGGTAGTTGCCCTGTAATCCCCATGACTATCCCCAGAACTCATCCTCTCATTTCCTTAAGGAGATCAGTTGACTTCCTGGGAATTACTTCACAGGAAGTGCGAGAATCGTAGCATTGAGAACCAGGTTCAGCAACAGAGCCCCAAACCCTAAACCCTAAACCCCAAACCAAGCGTCCGCCCGAGATAGGCAAGACAAATTCTCAACAAATGTCCTTGAAAACCCAAGACCCAAACCCCGAAGCACAAACCTAAACCCGACAACCCAAACCCCACACCCTAAAAGGGTTTAGGGTTTGCTTCTTGACTCAAGGCTACCCAACCCTAAACCCTAAACCCTAAACTCTAGGACAGACACCTGCAGCGGACATTAAATGAGCTTTACGAGGGTTTGTGTGGTCTAAGCTTTGGGTTTCAGGGTTTATGGTTCTTGCGAATCCCCTTAAACTCCTTGAATTGGGTATTGGGGTTACTGCGTTTTGCCTCAAACTTCAACCCCCTGAGTTCTAAACCCTGTAGGGTTTAGGGTTTAGGGTAGTACCAGCTGGGTATTCTTCTCCCAACCCCATACCAACCCCAGAAAAGGGCTCCCACTGTCACCCTGTGACCTATCTTACCCTAACTTAGGGTTTAGGTTTAGGGCCTGGGGTCCCTCGGCCTCCTCGTCAGAAAACTTCTCCGTCTTACCACCCTAGACCCTAAACCCTGAACCCTAAACCCTGAACCCGAATAGGAGATTAGGGTACACCGCAAACGAAGCCACCTGCTCGGCCATGCGCGCGTGCTGCTCAGCCTGGGCTTAAAGTCGAATGTAGCGAATCTGTAAGGCTTACCTGGACCCAGAGAGCATGTAGAATAATGACTGGTTTTCAAGGTTTTGGGCCATTGTTCTATCTGTTTCTGAGGTCGTGGTATTATAAGTTAAGGTTAGGGGCGCAGGGCTTGGGACTTAGGATTTAGGGTTTGGCGTCTAGAGCTGGGGTTCAAGTAAGGGATCCGAGCTTAGGGGCTTCCGGTTAGGGGTTCAGGATATAAGGCTTAGGTCTAGGATGCTTGTGAACACGCAGCGGGAAGGAAGTACAAATTCTTTTCCAGTACCGTATACTATGACTGATGAGGGTGTAGTACTATGACTGATAAGGGTGTAGTGGCAAACACAGGGGAATGATAGCCCTACACCGTAAGCCGAAGCCCTACACAAAAGTAGGTAACATAATAGCCCAAAACACCAAAATATAGCCCAAAAGGCAATTATTCTACATACTGAGGATTCAGATAATAAACGCTTTAATTGCAGGCTTCTACACGATTCCGGTGGCTTGCTGTGCGTCCCGGCCAAAAGACTGTCCTTACGAGGTTTTGCCCACTTGTAACCAGTTGGCTTTCGATGCGTAAATGCCCCAATACAACGTAACTTCTGACCAAGTCTCCTGAAGCCTGGAGGCAAGAAATGTTAGCTCCTTTCTCAGTTGTAGCTTTACCACATGTTCGCAAACAAACCATGACGGGCAGCAATCTTTGCAGCTGCTTCTTCGGGCTCTTCTCCCAACACCTCTTCTACCAAAATTCGACCAAAGGGTATGAGAGATCTCGTCTCTCCAGCCTTCGCTCGAAGTTTGGGATGATTCTTTCCCTTGATCATGGTAGGCTTCAAGTTCTGCAGCCGACTATCTGGCTGGAATTCTCGATAATAGTCCCTCATGCGCAGCCACAGTTGCGTGACCCTTGCGTGGGAGTCGCCCTGAAACTTGGTCATCGCCAACTCAAACGGGAGACTTTGGCTAGGTCCTGCAGATTAGAGAACCGGCTTGCAGGAATGACGGCTGGGACATTAGGATCCCCAAAGGGATCTTCAGGCTTCAGGGCTGGTGGTTGGGTTTTAGGGCTTAGGATTTTAGGGGTTTTAGGGTTCAGGGTTTAAAGTTGTGTGGTTTAGGGTGGAAGCAGTGAAGATGGGGATACGGCGGTGCGGTGGAGGGTCGTAGGGGTACCGGTCTGAACATCTTCAGCCTCCATCCCACAAGATCCTGACCCATAGGCCTGATCTAAGCCCGTTCTTCAAATGCTCTCGAACCCAAAACCTCCAGTGGCAATTTCCATGAATGGGGGACCCCATCTTGACTCCAAAATGCGATGATCCTTCTTATTGGGACCCCCACAGGTACCGTAAATTTGGGAGACCCCCTTGTGCAGTTTCTTGAATACCCTGAGAATTCAAGTACCCCAATAATGCTTGGACTTGAAGGCTCATGGGACTTAGTAACTACTTATAACTGGGCTTATAATCCTACTTATAACCCCCCTAAATGGCCTTATAGGGCTTACCCCAATTAGAAGTAGGGTTATAATGCCAGCTATAAATAGTTACTAAGTCCCATGAACCTCCAAGGACCCTTAGGGAGAGCCAAGGAACGGTGCGGGCACTTTGGGCCTCCAAACGGAACTTCTCGGCATTCTCCTTCACAGGAAATTTGGCAATGTGAAATATCGTAATCCCAGGTCTCAGGCCCAAGAATCATATACTTACACAGATTTAGGGTTCAGGGTTTAGGGTTATAATTGCTAGTACCAAAACCCCAAGTACCCAATTGAATGACTATCGGGTGCATATGCCCTTAGGGTAAAACATCACAGGGGTACATGTGCACGCCTGCCCTTCTTACATGGATTCTCAGTATGAGGGGTCCCTCTCGCGGAAGAACTGTTGCCGATGCGCCCCCGCTGCAGTGCATTCAGAGCCAGACGCCTTCGGGAACTTTTGGCAACATGGACATGAAACCCGTCAGGTCTCTATACAGGCTTGCGGTTTGTAAGAGCTTTCAACAAAGGCTCAGAAAACGCCAAAAAAAAAACGCGGTTTGAAACTATGCTCACGTACTTCCGGTTGCTGCTGCTACTGATACTGCCGTTTCTCGTACTGCTGCTGCTGCTGCTGCTGCTGCTGCTGCTGCTGCTGCTGCTGCTGCGGCTGAAACTGCTACTCATGCCGGTTCTCGCGCTTGTGCTTGTACTAACGATTATGCTACTGCTGCTGCTGCTGAGGCTGCCGCTGCCGCTGCTACTACGGCTGCAGCTATGACAGCGGCCGATGCTGGTGGTGCTCTTGCTATTGCGATGATGAGAATGCAAGCGGTAGCAAATCCAGCAACAGTGGTCCTAGTTCGATCCTAAAAGCCCAGAACCTCAAGTTCCGACCCCTGACGCTGAAACAGCCAACCAAATCCATCAGTCCTGAAGCCGCAAGCCCTCAATCCTCGAACACATATCCCTGAACCATGGAACACAATAATAATACTCATACTCATAGTACTAGTTCAACTAAAGTAACAATCCTACTAGTAATGAACAATAAGCCCCAATAATCCCTACATAACCCCTATGCAACCCCTACATAATCCCTATAATCCCCGAAAATAACCCCCATAACTCCTATATAACCCCTACAGAATCCCCTTATAGCTGGGTTGGCCCCTAAAACCCTAAACCCTAAACCCTACACCCTAAACCCTAAATCCTAGGCCCTATATAACCCCTACATAATCCCCTTATAGCCCCAAAAAATGAGGCAGACTTGCCAACCGCCACTCCTCCGCCTCGATAGCAAGATTGCGCTCGACCTGCATTTACTGGGCTGCTGTTAAGGAACTTAAATTGAGATTTAGGGTTTAGGGTTTAGGATTTAGGGTTTAGGGTTTAGGATTTGGGGTTTAGGGTTTAGGGTTTAGGATTTGGGGTTTAGGGTTTAGAGTTTGGGGTTTAGGGTTACCATCGTGGGTATATGAATAATAGGGTTTCCCCACTTAAGTTCCTTAACAGCAACCCAATTTAAGGACGTCTGAAAATCCGCCTCATTCGATTCGCGGAGTTCCCTTGGCTAAAAAAGATCTATTCTTTGTTCTGCTATTGGGATTCTAGGAACAAAATATGTAGCTCCCAAGGCCAGAACAATTTCGTACAGTTTACACTTTTGCATAGTAGGTTATAGGAGCCCAGAGAATGCAAAGCGCACCTACCCGGCTACTGGCTCAGAGTTTAGCGCAAGGATGTGGAAGTGTCTGCCTAAAGGATATCAAGGTTTCTCTAGATTCGACTGACGGAAACTAATTCATGTAGCACAACATTCCTTATTCTCCGGGACCTTCGAACTCATTTACCTAGCTACCTTTCAAGGTGTCCCTACAACAGGACTATTGTAGTCCCCCTATTTAAGGAAAATGGCAAACCGCATAGCCTGTGAAGCTTGAAGTGTCGTCTCTCTGGACTAAACTCCACCCTAAACCCTAAACCGCGTGCTGAGGAGGCGTGGTTTGCTTCGGGATCAGACCATGATGTTCCCAACATGTTCTGCGCGTTAGTTTAGGGTGTAGGGTGTAATGTTTAGAGCCTACTTGGAGGCTCAAGGGACTTAGTAACTATTTCTAACTGGGGTTATAACCCTACTTCTAATTGGGGTGACCCCTATAAGGCCATTTAGGGGGGTTATAAGTAGGGTTATAAGCCCAGTTATAAGTAGTTACTAAGTCCCATGAACCTTCAAGTAGGCACTCAATTCCAATAGCACAGAAAGAGCTGAGTCAACAGAAGCTACCCAGAGCAACCTCATACCTACAAGGCTGAAGATAAGGCGCGGTTGCCGCAAAGCCTTTTTTGATAGGGGTAAACTTCAAAACCCTATATCGTAAACTACCCAGATCAGAACCTGAAATCCTGAACCCTAAATCCTAGGCGCTGAACCCTAAAACCTAAAGCCTAAACTCTGCTTGAAGGTTCATGGGACTTAGTAACTACCTATAGTTGGGCTTATAACCCTACTTATAACCCCTAAATGGCCTTATAGGGGTTACCGCAATTATAAGTANNATAAGTAGGGTTATAACCTCAGTTAGAAATAGTTACTAAGTTCCATGAACCTCCAAGTAACCCCCTAACCCTAAACCCTAAACCCCTAAAACCCTAAAGTCTGGACTAAAATCCAAAACATACAGGGTGCCTCGACTTGTGCCTTCGCTGCAGAGCACTCAGCTGTGAGCCTCAGATGAGTAGCGTTTTTTTGGGTTGAACCTAGTAAGAGTATATTTCTTAAAAATACTATATCCCAAAAGGAGGATATAATCTTACTCTATAATGGGAACCATAGTACCTCAAATAAAATACTACTCAGATGGCGAGTTGCAGGCGTCTTAATCATAGTTACACTGGGTAGGCCCTTGGGATATTTACTATTTTCCCTAATGGCTTTAACAAGGGACCCTAGATACTAATATTGTTCAAAGGGTTTTAGGGGCCAACCCAGTACAAGGGGATTTAAGGCCTGGGGCTTAGGAACTAGCATTTGGAGATTCGAGTTTGGCCTCAAGGGCTTAGTGGTTTGGGCTTAGGTTGAAGGTTCGGGGTTTCGGGCTTCGGACTACGGAAGCAGTATAGTGGAGAAGCCAATGGAAAGAAACAGAACCTAAAATGGATTCACTGCAGGGGCGCTGAATTACTCAGGATAGGGTTTCGAGGAGTTGTAAGCGAATTATAGCTTGATAAGAGCTATGACAGGATTCTACGATTATCGCTTTGAAAGCTGAAAATTGATGGGAGCTATATTCTGAACTCGTAGTATCCCCCTTAAGAGCCCCTATGATGCTCCCCTAAATAATCGATAGCCCTATGTATTACTGAGTTAAACCCTGGGATTATGGAAAAACAAGTCTTGTTTTTCAAGAACTTACGCCCGTAACCGCAGACATTTGAACACCTCAGCACTTGATACTCAGCCGCAAAGTCCTAGCCTAGAATAAACCCTTAACCCGAGGGCCTTCACTTGCAAACCCTGGAGCCCATAACGCCAAAATCAAAAAAAACTCAACCCCAACACCTCAACCCTTCACTCCACCACCAGAAACCCCAAACTCTCAACCTCAAACTCTCAATCCATTAATCCCAACCCTAGAATCACCCAACCGCAGCCCCAAAGCGCAAATCTAGGCCTGCACCACCCAGCTCACAACCAGGCGTTCAACCCTCGACCCCACAGCCCCAAACCCGAAGATCTTCCTGTGAAAGCCCACAGTCGCCTTTTTCATTGTCCCGTGACCTCAGCCCAAGCCCTTATCCTCAACCACAGAATCCTTAACCGTGCCTTTTTCTAAAAATCTCCAGCATTGTACGCTAAGTCTTGAATCCTAAAGCCTCAGCGCTATAGCTCTACGCCCACGTAAGAAGTTCTCCAAATGTGGCCGGGTTTAGTTTTTCTTTTTTTTGTGCGCCTGTTCTCGACCGAAGGACGAAAAGCCCACCTAAACAGGCGCACGTCCAGGAGTCTCCAAATCAAAGAGAGGAAAAGGGCTCAACGCCAGCAGCTACGATCTCCTGTACTGGACCCAACATGAGCATCAAGGACCCTTACCCTAAGGATCCAAGTATACAAATATTCCTACATGGGCCCTAAAGTCTGTACCTACATTGGGCTATTGGGATCCCTAGGGTTACAATCCTGACAACCAGGCGCCTTCCCCACCCTCAGAGGACAAAGAGCAGCGCAAAGACCCCCTCGAGCTCAGCCAGGCAAATGAGAGGTCCAAGGTCAACTGCAGGAGGACGAACCCCATGTCGATCAGGTACTACAGGGGCCAAAAAAATGCATTACCAATTGAATTTTGAGGTCCATTTGAGGTACCATCTACTATAGTTATACATTCGGAGGACCCCGCACCCTCTAATAGTGATATAATCAGGATAAAAGAGGACCCGAATATAATCCCTATCATCCCTGATAGTCACTATTACTGGGTGGGGGGGTCCACCTAAGTTATACAAGAAATATGGAACCATAATATTGGTAATTTATTTAGGCCCCTATATTAGTGGCCACCGTAGAGGCAGAGCCACCTTGGTGATCCTCTTCATCCAGTGCTGCCGCTACCACCACCATTGGTTCAGGGATGAGGGGTTTAGGGT
>CAJNIZ010047482.1:111912-143337 GCA_905231905.1 Symbiodinium pilosum | reverse complement strand
GAGATGCCAGGCGAAACCAGTTCCCAGCAAACCCAGGCAATGCCAACTGAGACCCCAAACGAAACCAGTTCCCTGCAAACCCAGGCAATGCCAACTGAGACCCCACCAGGCGAAACCAGTTCCCTGCAAACCCAGGCGGTGCCAACTGAGACCCCAGGCGAAACCAGTTCCCTGCAAACCCAGGCAATGCCAACTGAGACCCCAGGGCCGCTGCCAGGTAAGAGCCAGGGCGCTGTGCGCACCGCCGTCCAAGCAGGTGTGATTCAGGAGATTCTTCTGAATCGTGCCGAATCCTTCCAGTTGCAGGAGAGGGGAGTCTGCTTGATGTTGACTAGTTTGGTGGATTACATGATCAGTGGCTCTTCCTACTTTGTATTCCATATATGCACAAAGGAGGTTTAGGGTTTAGGACTTAGGGTTTTGGTTTTAGGGTTTATACTTGGGGGTTGATTCTTTAATGGGTAAACCCTAAGAAACTTTAAACCCAAGCTACTGCAGGAGGCCTCCTTGCAACTGAAAGATGGCGAAACGGAAGAAGAACGAATCCTGCGAATAGCACACAACATTTACATGAGATTCTCCCGAAGCACCAAGAGTGCCTTGCCTGCAATACCATGCACAGCCGAGGAAACATAACCAAACATTAACGTAATATGCCTAGAGCGGAGAAGTCTCTAAGATGTCATAATATAATAAACCCCTTGACCCATGGATTCTTGAAAGAAATTTTCCTATGCCCTTCAAATATCGAAAGATACCCCGAAAGCTACGTTCAGGCAAAGCGTGTCCGCCGGAGGTCGTGGATGCGCTGAAGCAGACCAAGAATGGCCCCTTGCTTTAACGGTGAGCCACTTCCGTTTTAAGTGCAGCTAGACTAGAGAAGTACTAGTGATATAGTACATGTGTCAAACGGTCCACGTAATGTTGTAATCAGGTTCTCGGAGACTTGATGATTTATTCCTTGAGTACCTCCGCTGCAATGGATCTTGGATGACCTCTACCTTGTGCTGCCGTGCTTCGAGTAAGCACAGTAAAGAGGTGGACAGTACTGAATGTTACATTCGGTACAAGGACCTCAAGGCGAAAGAAGGCGCCGTGACCGCAAAGATCATTCGTGACGAAAAGAGACTGTTGCAGGAGGACCTCGACAAAAACCCTAGGCCAAATGTGCTGCCATACATCATGGCTCACCCAGACCTTCCCGGGTCCGAAGAATCTTCCTCTGTGTATCCAGAAAAATTTTAGGTGGCCTGAAGGGTCCAAGCACCTATTATACTCATAGTCTCCCTGAAAATCTATACCCGAATTCCTATTACCCAAATCTTGAATGCAGTATCATTGATGGGTATCTGGACTCCCAAAATCTAGCATGTCGTTCTGTAAATTTACATGACCATTTAATAAGGCAGTCTTTGATGACATAGGTGGGGGACATAGCTAAGGAGTGGGAACTGGTGAGAGTGTTCGACTCCGCAAAAGTGACAGATCGCAACAAGACTGCGACGGAGGCTACGCTGGAGAACATTTTGGAGTTGGATGGTGACCAGACACGAGCCATCTTGCTACTTGACACGAAAAAAGCAAATCCTGCAGACCCGCTACTTGTGCCAAGCCTTCAAGCCCTGTCGTGTAGACCCTAGAACATACTAAACCCTAAACCTAAACCCAGAAACCCCGAACCCTAAAGCTTAAACAGGCCGACAGCTCTCCAGCTGGCTGGTGCCCCCGGATCCAGTCAGGACGGTCAGCGATCTGTCCTGCCGCGGCCAGCTGGACTCACCACACGTGGGTCAGCTGAGGACTTAGCCAAGGAAGAGGAAGAGTTAAAGAAGCTCAGGCGATCAGGTAAAGGAGGTCTCGCAAAGCAGATCCAAGCGAAGCTCAAAATTGTTGCCGACAAAAAGAAAGAGATCGATGGTCTCAAGGAACAGCTTGCAGAGAAACCGAACAAAATGTTTCTTGGCTGCTGAGTCCTATGATTCATTGACACCAAGCTGTGATCCTGCTACAGCAACCCACTCATGCAACCAGACCCTTGCACAGGTCTGCGCCTCTCTGCAACGGCTATACTGCCGAGTTGGAGCTCCATCGCGAAGCCTTGGAGAAGGCGGTTGGGGAGTTGCAGGCGTGGTTAATTGCGCTTCAGGTAGGTGGACACTGCGGACACCTCTAGGGCCCAAAGGATCCCAGGTGCCCGTAATGTTAGTCAGGATACTTGCCACAGGCTACAGAATATGTAGCTAGTTGATCGGCTCAGGATTCACAATTACTTAAGGTGTGTACATGTGTCTGTAGCAGGATGATGCTATTGAGAACAATGTCGATGCGCAGCAGCAGCGTATGGATGAGTTGGCAGAAGCAGTAAAAGAGTACGCAGCATCAGCTCTGACTATCAAGAAGAAGCTTGAAGCTTGCAATAAATCATTCATCAAGTTTGCCGTGCTGAGGATTTAGGGGTTAAGGGTACAGGTGTAGGGTTTGGGAGTTTAGGACTAGTTTAGGGTGTAGGGTTTAGGGTTTACAGGTTCAAGGGGTCAGGGTTTGGGGTTTAGGGGTGTAGGGTTTCAGCACTCTGTTTGTATCAGTGCTGTTCGGGCATTCAATGTAGGGGTGTGGTTTGTGTTTTGCTGACCGATGGGATCCTAAGCACCTCCAGATTCTTGGGCATACTAAAACCCATAACACATAATGGCAATTTATTGTGATATGGAAAGCCTGCTTTGTCAGAATAGGATTCTTTATACTGGTATGAACTGCTAAGGCAGATCCAAAACCGAAGCAGAACCCAAAGAGCAAGGCGAAGGCGAAGGCGAAATCAAAGTCGAAAGCAAAAGCCTAGGGTGATCCTTTTGCACATTTTGTGCATCATGAGTCTGTCGGGACACAGGCCATTCACTTGTGCTGTAGAAGCACAGAGCGCTGATCTGGTTGTGTGTTTTCGACTAGCAATCCTACCATATAGGCTTGGATCCACCTGCCCAGAGGGTCCTAGGTACTGACTGCCCTAGCTAGCCTAGCAGCCCCGTAATCATATTTGTAGTATAGGGGCCATACTTTAATAAATATGTTTCTGTAGTATGTCGGTACTTTGGGCTCTCTGGTCTGCTACTCAGAAAGTTTGAGGATAGGGCTACCCCTGACAACATGCAACCAAATTGAGTGGGCTCAGATTTTTAATGTGGGGAGCCTGACTCCCAAGTGCATATGTGCTGTGCACTGGTGAACTGTGTCACTTTTGGGACTCACCACGTGGGCGGAACCTGCGTAGGTTTACAAATCTGTTACGGGTCAGCTGCATGACCAGCTGGCCTCGTCACCTCTAGATCTGAAAGCCGTGCTGCAAAATCTCATGCATCGCAAACAACCCGGAGTACCTTTAGCTCTAAAGTTGTACTACTTAGCCAAATCTCATATCAATATATGTATATATATGGATGTAACAATCCTATGCATGATGCAATGCACTATCTGAATTTATAAAGCTACGGGCCTATATAGGTAATTGGGATCGATTGTTTGGCAACACGTGCTTTTCGTAGCTTATGTAATTGGCCGCAGTCTGCCCTCGCAGGTTCTGGAAACACACTGGGACCTCTTTCTCGGCATGTGCTGAAGTGCACTGGCAAGGGGGACAGGTGTTATCATTTCTGTTCTACCCTCTTGAATACATAAGGCAACCGCGTTATAACTTCTCCATGAACCTAACACCCTATAAGTAACCTTACGACGTTCAAAGCCGTGGTGCTGCGTTCCTAGCAAATTTCCCTGTGAAGGACCTCAGCTTTGCAGGGGCTGTCCGGATGCTGCAGAAGGGTCACAAGGCTGCCTTGGGCTCCAGAATGTTTTGGCAATGTTGAAAACCTGACTCACTAAACCTTTCAGATTTTGCTACCATTCAGGCCATGCTATCCCGAAGAAACCTAGCTACCTTCGGGATCTATAACAACCTCCCCACTGACCCTGCCCTTACTAATTGCCAATGACCTTGCTAGGAAGTGTCCTCGAGGGGCGGAAGCTTGGGCCCATTGGGTGACAGGCTTCGACATGCTGGGACTGATGGCAAGTGGCCTTCCAACATTGAACGGGATGCTATGCGTGCAATCACTTCGAACTTGGGGTCAGAAGCGTGGCTTCTGTTTCATATTCAGGAGGGTTCATTGATTTTTATGTAGAGGTTGAAGGTTTTCTCTTTACCCTCTGAAAGAATGCCAAGTACCTGTGCACTGGTAGTTATGGATTGTAGGGATTATAAATACATAAACTATCCCCCTCATGTGTTATAGGTACTTGGCATCCTTTGGAACGGCTCTCAGGTGCCAATGGCTTCTGTGCAGGTTCCCACGCGACAATCTCTTACGGATGATTCAGTGGTGATTCGGAACCTTTGCAGTCCTAAGTACCTATATTGAGGATTCTTACCCAAGTGGACTAACCGATCCTAGTATAGAAACAAAATTTCTATAGTTATACTTTTCAGGATTCTTTGGGGTACTAATGAAGATGCTTATGTGTTTGTCCACACATGAATGGGGGACATGCGCTTGTGTTGGCTGATGCAGGAAATTGCCTGTCATTCTACCGCACGAGCTTCTGCATTACTTGCATGCCAACGGCATGCTGGGTGACGCCTTGGATGGAGAAGAGGTCCACAGGTACTGGGCCCATATCATAGAGCACACAGCTTGGGCAAGGCAACACCCATGTGCTAACATAGCTGGTCTCCATGTGCCTGCATTTCTGTACGGGGATGATGTCAAATTTAACAAAATGGGCGAAAAGTTGACATGTGTCTACTTTGGCTTCGTGCTGTCGAAGAAGACTTTCAGCATGCGATCCCATTTCCCGCTCTTCATTATACGCGAGGCCCAAGCTTGTGTGAAAATTTGCACATAGCACAGTGCACATTTCTACCTAGCTCAAGCAAGTGTTATCATGTACCTTGTTGAGGATTTAGCCCCTAAGGGTCCAAGTACGAGAAGTGGGTAACTAGGCTTTTGGTGATAATGCATTTTGGGGGAGTATATGAGTATTCGGCCAGGTACTTGGACCCTTAGAGATAGGGGGTCCAGGGTCTAGGATTGCTGCCAGGTGCCGTGGGTACACTGGGGGGCCTTTTTGTTCATGGGCGCAACAGGCGTACAGTACCGGCTTTGAGACGATCCAAGCCTACATGCGACCAGATCCTTGTCATCCTATGTTGTGAATCCCAGCTACAGTTCCAGTCACTCGAACTAGCTCACACAGATATGCACTTTCGACCCCAAATTCCCAAAGCATCCCAAGTTCCTATATAGGGGATACTTACATAAATAATTTTACACTAGACAAACCCGGGAAACCTTAAGGCCCCTACATGCTCCAGTACTTGTGGGATCCTACGCTTGTATTGCAAGGTAGTGGCGTCACTGAATGCGGCCATGCTCGGCTTCTTTCCGGAGCGTCCAATCCTGGGCGATGATGGCAGCTATGAGCTTCCAGACTGCACTCCCCAGTGCTCCGCTACACCTCTTGTGACTGCGAATGCCAATGTGGTACGTTTTCCTGTCACAGAACTTCGGGCGGATTGGAAGTTTTACAAGGTGCCAGGGGTAATACTAATACTTGTGCACATGTATATGCGTGAGGACATGCTGCCGGCCAACTCCCTCTCCCCCTACCCACACCCTGGCCAGGGCCAGAGGGCCTCCCAATCCTTCCCCTCCTTGCCTGTTGTGTTGCTTGATTTGATTGCCCTCCCGGGGGCAGCCCAGGCTATCTTTTCATGCCTGAGTGGCTGCGGGATGTGGGATTGACACGGGACCATGTCGAGAAGTGTCGTGGCATGGGACCGGAGGAGGCGTTCAGCCGTCAATCCTATCCCCTTCTCAAAAGGAAAGGGCTACAACATGCCAACTGGCTGTCCTTCACCCAGCTGAAATTCCAACGGTGATACCCCAGCCGTGATGGAGGGTTGAGCTTTTGGAATTATACAGCCCCAACGGATGGCTGATCCGAGTGATCCTATGGCCATTCCGGAAATCCGAGGGACAGACATGTACAGTACCCAACCAAACCCCAAAGCCCCCCTACCCAGAGGGCCTCCCAATCCTTCCCCCCCTTGCCTGTTGTGTTGCTTGATTTGATTGCCCTCCCGGGGGCAGCCCAGGCTATCTTTTCATGCCTGAGTGGCTGCGGGATGTGGGATTGGCACGGGACCATGTCGAGAAGTGTCGTGGCATGGGACCGGAGGAGGCGTTCAGCCGTCAATCCTATCCACTTCTCAAAAGGAAAGAGGGCTACAACATGCCAACTGGCTGTCCTTCACCCAGCTGAAATTCCAACGGTGATACCCCAGCCGTGATGGAGGGTTGAGCTTTTGGAATTATACAGCCCCAACGGATGGCTGATCCGAGTGATCCTATGGCCATTCCGGAAATCCGAGGGACGGACAGTGATCAAGCCCCCTACCCACCCGCCTGCCCGCCCACACACCCACCCAACTCCCAACCACCCAACCGCCGCACCAAACAAGACAGGCTCTTTGAATGATGCACTGACTTCATATGCACAAACTTGCAGTGTAGTGTTATTGTGTTGATGGACTTTGTGCAGGAATGGCTGGGGCTCCGCTGTGGATGGGCTTCAACGGCTCTTTGCCATCATTGCTTTGCGCAGAAGACTACGTTCTTCCGATCACCTTCTGTGTTAGAGCAGGAGCCTAGGCGAAGCTTCCAAAATTTCAAGGATGAGTGCATCATGCATCCTGATCAGAGCAGTGTCTGGCCAGAATATTCAGGAAACATTGGAAATGCCAGTCATCAAGCGAATTAGGGTCAACGGTTCAGGGATGAGGCCCAATAACTCATTCGCAAATCTCCTCCATACCCTAAGGGTCCAAGTAGCTAATAATCATATACTTGCCCAAAACCTGTACTAAGATTACTATTACCCAAATCCCAAGTACCTAAGTATTGGGTACATGGACCCTCTGGGATATAGTACTGTACATGTTATTGGAATCCAACTGAGGTTTTCTTCTGCAACTTCAAGGATTCGACCACCGCATGTTGCGGTGGTGCGCCCTGCGCAGCATAAATTTGGGGATACTAATATTTGCTTGCGGCGGCTGCGTCGAACTGCTGCTGCAGGATAATGTTTGAGAAGAAGTCGTCCAATGATGGGTTTAGGGTTTAGGGTTTAGGGTACTATACCTTGGGTACTGCCCCCGCCCAGTAACAGTCTATATTAGGGATCTTAGTAAGGGCTATATACTATAACCATGATATATTTATTATCCAACTGTTACTGAGGGGGGGCAGTACCCCAAGTATACCCGAGAAGTTAAAGCCTTCCAAGTGTATGACCCCTGAACCCAAGGACCCCAACTTGTCTAAACGCTAACCCTCATCCCAAACGTTAACGTGTTTGCCTGGTGCTTCCCAGGAGGATGTCTGGCTGGGTACTACAAAGGCGCAGCGCCTCAAGAATGCCTATGCCCACTTTGGGCAGTGGTGCCGTGAAAGGAAGATCAAGTAGCTTGTTTCAAACCAGAGAAAATAGAGCTGTGACTAAACTTTCCCGTACCAGTATACCTTCTATCCACACCAACTGAACTCTGACCCTTGAACCCCTTGCCCGAAATTCAAAATTCACCATCCTGCTTCAGGCATTCACAGCCGCTGTTCCAGTGCAAGATGCTTCGTGGCCAAGCTGGAGAGGTCGAGCTGGCAGCGAAGGCTTACAACGTGCCTTGGATGGTTGTCTTCATTTCGATCAATTAGGGTTTATTGGGGTTTAGGGTGTAGGTTTGGAGGTGTGCTTTGTATTGTTTATGGGGCCCACGGTCTGTGTACGATTCCCACTTGTCTACATCACCAAGGGTCGAAGTGTTACGTAGGTGGGTTGCGGTAGTAGGGGGTTTGGGTACGGGTTTGAGGAAGTTTTGTGATTTTTGAGTACTTTATTTGGCCCTGAGGGATATATAACGTACACTAGTCACTGGTCTGGGATGTAGCTGAGTGAGCTGGCTGAGGCCCGGGTAGTCACGGGATGGTTGGCCGATGTGGTGTGCACACTGGTGAATGATGATCAGTGCCAAGACAAGCCAATGATGGTACTGCTGGCTCAGTGCATGATGCTTGTCTTCTCGCCCTTATAACCCTTGGTCATTCAGTGCAAGGTTCTGGGCTCTCCCGAATTCATGCCCCAAGCCTTGAACTTCACTCTGTTATTTTTAGATCAACACCTGAGGCATTTCCTAGCTGAGCTCATGAATGTGGTTGAGCGAGCACCGCGCTACTTGGGTGATGATCATGCCGACCGCATCAACTACGTGGGCAACGCTGCTCTCACTGCCTATGGGCTTCTAGCTACAAGATGTTTGGATGCTGGTCTCGGCTACTTCCAACTACGGCCAAAACTTCACGTAGCTTGGGCTCCTCATTATTTCTTCCTTTTCTCAAGGTCTCACCTGGCTGATTTAGGTACTGGTGGGTATTAAGGCTTTAGGATTTTAGGGTTTAGGCCTTAGGCTTTAGGGTTTGGGGTTTAGGGTTTAGGATTTTGTGATGCAGCTCAGGCTCTGCAAGAACTCATGTTCTTCTCATCGACAGAAAGCTGCCCATTTGAATTAGTATAGGTAGTAAAGGGCAACTAAAGATGCGTCAGAATAAGAACAGATAGGAGGCATAAGGGGAAGTATACCAATAAGGTTTGGGTAGTCAGGCCCTCATGTACCATTATCGTGTGTTAGTGAATTTGGGGTACATGTCGTAGTGTACGTACAATTTGCGATGCATTCTAGGGCCCGTGAGCTGAACCCTTAAGAGGTCCCATGGAGAGCCATTGCCCCACTATATTTACTCTACAACAGTCGTACCAGTAATGCTACTTGGGGTTACAGAGGCAAGCCTTCTTGTAAACACTAATCAAAAGCCCTTACAATCTCCAGCTTTGCAACCGAGAACTGAATTGGAGACATTATCACACGTTCCAGTCTGAAGACATGAACGGGAAGATGGTCGGTGCCCGGTCGAATTTATCAAAATGCCTTATCATGAATGTACTATGCTCTCTTCATCCCCGACGAACCTTCTGGAGTGCGAAATAGTGGTTAATGTTCTTACTGCCCTTATGAGGATCCAATATCCAACAACTGCATGGGGTTCGGTTACTAGGGATTCTAGTCTAGCTATAGGGTTTGGGGGCACTTGGACCCCTATATAGGGTTTTAATGTGGAGAAAATAGGTGGGTTGGGGGTGCTATAGTTCAGGTATCGCATCGATGGTTCATTCGCGATCTCTCGAGAGGGCCACTCTCTCGAGATTTTATCTCTGGATCCACGGCTCAAATATTCGTCTTTCACATGCAGGACTCTAGATATTTAATATTCGGGCTCATGGTAGATCACCTATATAGTAATAACCCTCAGGGATTAAATACGTATAGGTTCGTCTATATAATTCGAAAGTCTGTGGTACAGAAAGCCCCACTATTTGCAAACGGTCCTTGAAACCCCCATCACTTGAGACTTGGAGTCTCGGCAGATTCTGGCGCTGTAGTGACATCTAACGCCATACATTCAAATCCTATCCTGATATACCGGCGGCTTATACACTCCCCCAACCTGTGTGTGGTACACCCTAGACAATTTGATCTCCAGTGTAATATACAATTAATGGGCCCTAGACTTGTCATGACCTATGTTTTGGTAGCAATCTTCTTGTGGTCCTCTTTTTGGTGATCTGGGGGTTGAGTGTATTCCTGTGGGTGTAATACTTGGTTTGGCAACAGGCGAGGCTTGTCAGATTGTGGGTCTGTGACACATTGCAAGTAAGGTTGCTAGCTGATCATGGTCATGATGGTCACTCGGATGATGATGCGGAGATGTGACTACGACTTTCAACGCTACAGCTGGCTAGTAATTTGTTGCATTGGGCGACAGCTGCTCAGGGCTGATGCTGGATCCAACCAATCCTAAGTATCCCTCTGTGTGGGTTTAGGGTTTAGGACTCAGGGTATATAGTAAGGTTTTAATAATGATGAATTATACCAGGAATTGCTGTAATGGTTTAGTGGGGGTCTCCTGTGTATACAGGTGCTTAGGATCTTGTGGGATCTAACACTTAATAGCCTAAACCCTCAACCCTTTAATGTCAAGAGACATTGATCCATGTTGGGTCTCTGAAAGGCTGCAGGCAGTGTTCCCACAGAGTCCAAATTGAAAGTGCCCTGAAATTTCTGTATCATGGGTCTTCATACATATATCTCTCTTGTCGATGCTACTGCTCGTAGCTATATGGGCTCTGTGGGCGGATCCGGCTGCGCACATGTGTGCGACTTCGCACGCAGGAAAATCGACTTGAAAGAACAGGACTGTAAAAAGGCCATTGGCCCGTAAATGTCCGAATGTCCAATCATTGGGTATAGGGTTTTGGTAATAGGGATTGTAGTACAGGTTTTGGGGGAGCAAATCCCGAAGGGCCCAGATATCTGCAATGCATAATATTGTAGCTGCTCGATCTATATAAATACGCCTAGGGTTTAGGTTTTAGGATTTAGGGTTCCGGGTTTAGGGGTTAGGGTTTAGATGGAATTCTAGGATGATGGTTTCCTTGCATTGGGAGCCTACCTGCTGCATAGTAGGGTTCGTTATATTGTCAGCAGATAGCAGTTTGGGGCCCGATGTCTTTGTAATATGGTGGAAGGGCCTATCTTCCAAATTTCAGGATCGAGTGGTCTTTACATAGTAGCCCGGCTGTTGTACTTGTGAATTTCCTTGGGTAATTATGGGTTGTGTTACTATAGTAGCCCTGGACCCGAAACCCCAGCACATCTAGAAACTGAACTCCGAACCCCTAATTCGACGCTAAGGGTCCAATTCTCCTACATAAAGGGGATAAGTAGGCCCTGCAAAACCAATACACGTACCATCATTTTCAAATCAAGTACATATATACTATATGGGTAATTGGAGCCTTGTAAGGGATATAAGAAGTAGCCCTGCGTTTATATAAGCCCTATAGTTTCTGTGTTGCATCTCATAGGGATTTGAATGCCACAATAGGGCCATATTATTCAAAATGATGTGCTTTAATATTAGGAGGCCCCTTTGACAATGGTATGGGTGTAGGGGTTATCCAGCCTAATCTATTGCCAGGTCTTGGTTCAGATAACTACTCGACAGCCGTTGCTAGAATTCAACCGGTTTGTGTTATAACTGCCTTGATGAGTCCTGATATTATGGATTGCAAGCTCCCCCTTGGAACAGTGCACTATCCTCAAATTAGCTTCCCTTTTGGCTTTGGTGTAAGTGTAAGCCCTCGCCTGGAGCAGTGGAGCGCCCTTGTTTTTTGGCTTTGGTATAAGCTCTCGCCTGGAGCAGTGGAGCATCCTTGCTTTTGGGCTTTGGTGCAAGCTCTCGCCTGGAGCAGTGGAGCATACTTGCTTTTTGGCTTTGGTGTAAGCTCTCGCCTGGAGCACTGGAACATCTTTTGTTGGCTTTGGTGTTAGCTCTTGCCTGGAGCAGTGGAGCTGTCTTGTAATTTCAGCATCCAAGGACTGAAACGTCAGCATTTTGCTATTGTATTTCTTTATCCCAGAAGGCCCTTTTGCCTCAGAAGGCACTTATGTCCCAGATATGACTCGATTTGTATTTTATATAAACTTGCAATACCTGAAATCCAAGTGGGGTCTCTGACCATACTTGGGATTCTTTGGGAAGGCCACTGCACTCTGGTTTTTCCATTAACCACCTTCTTCTTTACGAGAGCCCGCTGTAAACGAATGGCCTGACAGGTTAGGCCGGAGTTTGAAAAATAGCCCGAGTGAACCCGCGCAAGCTCTAGCCCGTTCAAGACCCACCTGCTTAGTGATGGCACTGCGTACATGCTTCGTCATGCGGCCCGCTTCAATACTCAGTCGATGTAGCCATGGCCTCATGGTACACAACCCACTTGCAAGTCTACATCTAATCCCGAAACATTAAGTACGGATCAAGCGACACTGATCCCACCGCGAGGCTCCGCTTCGGGGACAGCGCCCCGAAGTTTCCCATCCACCTGGGCAAGCAATATTACTGCGTTGGGCTTACTATGACCGTAGCTACATATGTAGGCTTCAGGGATTTGTTCATTGGGTTTTGCTTTGTAAGGATCTTACTAGGTTTAGGAGTTGAGGGGTTAAGGGGTTAAGGGGTACAGGGTTGAGGGTTTGGGGTTCAATTTGGGTGAGTAGGCAAGATAACAAAAACCGTTTTGGGATCTGGGCTGGGATTAGAGTTGGAACTTGGCCCCAGCTCAGGATTTCTTACCAGGATTTGGCTTGAACTCCATGTCAAGACTTGTGTAAGTCCCAGGCCATAGGGTGTGTTGGTGCATGATGTTCAACGTGGGATCATTCAGGTTGAGCACCATGTTGAGGTACGGGTCAAATACGACTTTGGACGTAGAGGGTTGTTCCAAACACCAGAAAGCCTGCCTTGCTATTGCAAGGCAAGCCAAAAGCATGGCTCGAGCACACAGACAGTTTGCGTTTGCCACAAAAGGCAAGAAATCATTGCCTTCTGGACGCTGCTCTGATCTTCCATGCTTGCTGCTGCTCATAAACACGTAGCTTGAACAAGGTAAACCTACGTAGAGTAATCCACGCCTGGCCAGCCTCAATACGAGCTGAACCCCTCGTACCATTCCCATCACTGTGAGCAAATTTTCCTCCGGATCGTGTCGCAATATGTCATATTCAATCCTGAGCTAGCTAGGCACTGGCCACTACACTGTGCTGGCCGCCACATTCTGGCATGCAGTCATTATATTAGAATTCATGCTCAGCCAAGGCACGAGTGCATACCCTGGCGCCCTCAAGACAAGCATGAGTACACGGGTTGAAACTCCAAAGCCCTGCTCCACATTTAAGGCCGAGACTAAAGGCACGAGCTATCGCTCCAATTCCACTGAATATTTCCAGGCACATGACATCCTCAGTTACTGCCCCGCAGGAGTCATAATTTCTGAATGGATGGCTGAAGATGAAGATGGAAAGTAAGAAGCTAGCTCGCAGCCTCATGTCCTTGTCCTTTGTGACTTGATCGGCATAATCGCATAGATGCAGCCTGCATAGGGCTGCAGCGTGTGGCTGCAGCACAACTTTTGCTGTAGCATGCGCAGTTCACACATGCATACTGTGTAAGTCCCGGTCAAAACTGGCGGTAGTCGTAGTAACAGCAGAAGGGCCACAGTGTTGCGGGACACAGCCAGCATGGTCGTGAGAACGCTGCAAAAATCAATATTCAAGGGTTGCGCCCTAAACGGATTAAAACCTCAACCCCGTAACATGAAACCAGAAACTCGAGATCCTACACCCCTAGCCCCAAGCACCATTTGGCTCAAAATGCAACAGCTAGGCTAAACAGCTGCAGGAGAAGCACAGCACTTAGCTGGCATGCTCGGTGTATGCCTACCCCAAGACGGCCACAAGACAGTGCACTAATGCACACGTAGCACAGACTTGTTTCTGGCTCGCTTGTGGCTGCTCGCGCTGGTGATCCTAAGGCATAGGGCGCCTGCTCATATGCCAGCACCAGCAAGCATGGAAATTTCCATACGTCCAAATCTTGTTGAAATGCTCCGGCCAGACTGCAACGGGCTTAGGCCACGGTTGGCTTAGCATTTTCAGGACTCTTCATTTGGCAGATGTTTGGGGGCCAACTATACCAGACCAAGCCCACAGTCATTCATTCCAGGTGGAAGCCGGAAAAAACCCACTGATCATCCTTGTACTGCACAGTGCACAAGCTGGTCACAGCTCAGCCTGAGCCGAGTCGATCACCCAAAAAACCCGAACCTTAACCCCCTCAGACCTAAACCCCAGCCCCAAACCCTAAACCACCTAAACTTAAAAATCTAAACTCACACATTTGAGACCTGCCTGCGATGTTCTATCCAAGGCTTCTTTGCTGCTGGGCAGCTGCAGCTTCTTCAGCAGGATCCAAAGGAGCTCCATCATCTGTTTCAGGGCAAAGGTAGCTTTGACAGATTCACGTCAAGTATATTCACATGCTTTAAAGTTCAGCTTCGTACATCTCAAAAGAACGAAGTCTAGATTCCTTGCCTCATCTTTATAACAGCCTGGGACAAAACACCTTCTCCACAAAAGGTTACAAAAACAGAGTGCAAGAGCGAGCCGAGCGTAAGCGACTGTGATAAGTTTGGTTCAGAAATGGGGCTCATGTGCTACTAACAAGTTTGCCTAGCTAGGTACCTTTCCTGCAGGCCTGCACCATTGTTCAGTGCAGGCAACGCAACACTCCACCCAGCGATTCGTTTGGCGACGGCCCACCTAAGATTTTCAAACAAAGCTTCGCGCATGAAGGTCAAAACGTTTTATATGAAAATGTCGAAATCCTCAAACCACATGTACATGTAGTATCCTTCCGTCTTTGCACAGTCATGGTCAGGCCCTATATTTTATAAGCTGACAGAAGAAAAGAATGCAGGTTAGTCAATATGTCAACCAGCTGTTGCTATCACAACCTTCTGCGCAGTTGTGAATTGCCAGAGTTTGCCAGCTGTAGCAAGTCAATCTAGACATAGTTGGAACGATTTCACACAACCACCCTCCCAAACCCCAAAGCAAAAATCACAAATTCTCAACCCAACGCTAACCCCTCGCTGACAAACGTGAGACCTGAATGATCCCGAGACGCGCTGCAGCAAAACTGGAATGTTTCTTCCAGGACACCGTTGTGCCTCCTTTGGCATCCACCTGGGCGCAAGTGATTGGGGTGAGAGAGGATTAAGTTGGGTCTCTAGGCTTTAAAGTTTATACGGTTTAGAGCTTAGGGTTTAGGGTTTAGAGTTTAGGTTTAGGGTATCTCATATCCTCGGTGTGTACCCAGTACACGCACAAGTAATGTAGTAGCTTATTATAGGGGGGGTTAGGGCTCAATAGAGCTCAGGCTCTAAAGTGTAGGATCTCTAAAGCATTGTGATCATGACATTAGCCAACAGATACGCAAGCTTTCCTATATCGAAGTTTGTTTTCTTTCCGGGGGCGCATAACTTTAATAACCACACCGCTGCAATGATTGCAGAGGGAACAAGGCATCCAGCTACTGGAATAATCAGACTTCATACAACACGTGACCTAGACCCTGCCATACATTGATACCAGAATCCTATTAACACTGAACCTTTTAGCCCACAGCCTTCTACCGTGAAGAACCCTCCATAGGAACCCTCTCAAGTCCCACAATTTAAAACCCGGGTGTCGATAGAAGGAGGAGTACGTGACGGTCTCACCAACCAGCGCTGGAGCTGAGCTGTTTTAATAGGAAGCAACGAGAAAAAGGCTTGACTGGCTACAGCATGAGCGTGTGCAAACACAGAATGGGACCAGGGAACTTTAAAGCCAAATTCAGCTGCATGCTTGGACTTCTGCACATAGAATGTGAATGAGTAGAGGACAACGCTGATGTTGCCAACTCCATCTAGGGGAAGCGTAGCCGGGAAAGGGTCCGGTGGGGACACGGTCCAACTCCTTAGGTGCATTAATCAGGCCAATTGCAACGCAGCACCTCAACACATGAAAAGTTGCAAGCAGGAATCATCGTGCCCCTGGCAGTTGCCGGCGGCATAGCATCCCCACAAGTGTTCCGACAAGTCATGACCTCAGCCATTGCCTCGTGCGCCCTCCGTTCTCGCGATGGGCCTTTTGCTTTTTCAAGTCAGGCTTGGCCTGTTCCCGCCTGACCAGTCTCCTTCGATCTCTTGCTTGCCCTCGGCTTGTAGTTCCCGAGATTCTGGGCCCCAACTGCCTCATGAGAGGCTTCTTTGCCCTCATCGGCAAGGGCAGCCTCACTATATGGATTCACATGCCATGTGCTGGAAGCCTCCGCTGGGGCCTCGCGCACAGCCTCCTCATTAGCACCACTGGCAGCAGATCCTTGGAAAAGGGCACGCTTTGGCTCCTGGGTTTCACATGTAGCAAGCTCCTCCAAACCCTTCACAGGGGTGGGGCTAAACATATTCTCCGCCGGGAATGGACTCGGGGTTGCTGGAGTGCCATACATTGCCACCTTCACACTGCTCCGGGATGGGGGTGACTGCTGACTCTGCACTTCTGGGGCGCAAGGGGGGTTGCTCAACAGCTGCTTTGCAGGCGTGAAGCCCAACAGGCCAACTTCTGGATCCTGTCCAGAAGTGAAAACCACCTCCGTGTCGTAACTGCTACCAGGTCCAAACCACTGATTTGCACTGGCGCCCTCACCGCTGCTGGTTGCACTCTGATGAATGACCACAGGAGTCGCAATCTCCATGTCAACAGCCAATGCCGACGGCTTAACTCTAGCTGCGCTATCCGGAACCATATCAAGGGCCCAGCTTTGAAACGCCCCCTCCCCTTCACTGGCAATCTCCATGTGAACAGCCAATGCCGACGGCTCGTGAACCCCAACTGCGCT
This sequence comes from Symbiodinium pilosum, assembly GCA_905231905.1. Taxonomy (NCBI): domain Eukaryota; class Dinophyceae; order Suessiales; family Symbiodiniaceae; genus Symbiodinium; species Symbiodinium pilosum. The sequence continues at coordinate 126,901 of CAJNIZ010047482.1, read as the reverse complement.
CTGATCTGAAAGGCCAGCGCTCGGCACAGTCCCCTCCCCTTCATTCGCAATCTCCCGCATGTCAACAGCCAATGCCGATGGCTCATGAACCCTAGCTGCACTCTCCATATCATCGGCGCAACTTGGGACCATCCCCTCCCCTTCCGTTGGAATCTCCGAAGGGCCAGCCCCCTTAACTTTGCACACCCTAGCCATGCGAAGCTTCAACTCATGAAACTCATCAGCCTCACGAGTTGCCTCCTGTGCCCCAAACATGATCTCGTTTTCCAGGCCTGGCCCGGCCGCGCTCTGAGCATCTGGGACAGGGCCAGTCTTCGAGACTGCTTTCTCCGCATTGGAGGCCGCAGACTTTTTGCTGGCATCCGCATGTGCTTTCACAGCCTCCAACGGAACCAAATGTCTTGCAAGCGTGCAGGAAAAGACTGGGAACTCACTATCATTAAGCAATTGTGAAGCTGAGGCTGGAACAGCAATAATACCACTATCTCCAGACTTCTTGGCTGCCCTCTTCAGCACATCCAGCGCCTTGTCCTGGCAACACTGACCTATAATTCAAGCAGACCCTGAGCAAAACATCGTCTCTCACAGGTAAAACATCACACGCCAGCAGAACTTGCCATATCTAGTCACACGGTTTGAATGTCATGTCCTGCTTCGAAGCAGCTCGCAGCTTCCACTGCTGGTCACGTAGGCCTCCTAGCACAAGGTCATCCGTGCCCAGGAGCTCCTCAACGTTGCCACGGAAGTGTAAGTAGGAACCCTCCGGCATCAACGGAGCTCGGTCCTCCACACATGCCAATGCAAGTAGCAATGACAAGGTACTTGTATGGACTCACAGCCCACTCCTTGAAGGTTCCCACGGTGGAGGGCTCAGCATTCTTCTCAACACCAGAAGACTCAACATCTTTCACCTGAAGTATCCAAGGAATAAGACAAGAATAAGTTGAATTTCCTGATTTAGTTTCCCAAGCAACCTTGTCCACATGAATCTTCACGTCAGAAGCCACCGGCTTCTCATCGCCAGAAGAATCGGAACCAATCTCCATACAGGCGGGCTCCTCATCAGAGTCCAGGATCTCCAGAGCCTCAGGCTACACATTTAAAAGTGCGAGGGCTGAGACTGTCATAATGGCAGCAAGACTGGTAGTGGCTGCTGCTGCTGCTGCTGCTGCTGCTGCTGCTGCTTTGGCTGCTGCTGCAGGGGTACTTGGATTCAACATTCTGGGAACTTAGATTTCCTAGTCCTATCTCAGCCAAGCAACACTCATTGCTGCCTGTTCTTCGGCAATATCTTCGACTGCTTGCGCCGCATCAAAATCAGGGTCATGATCTTCAAGGTTCCAGCAGGAATCAAGCGGAGCCACGTTTTGTTCAATTTCCTGAACCATATCCTCCAGACCCCGAACTGCATAAAGCAGCTTCTTCAGCACCAGAACCTCCGGCAGCCTCTGTCAAATGATGCAAGCATGAATTCGAAACCAGTAAAACTCACAACACCACTCCAATCTTCTGCGTCCAAAGCTCTTTGCCCGAGTGGTCCTCTGAGCTAGGCGGATCAAATAGGCCCCTAGCAAGCGAAGTCGAGAGCCTTGTAGCTCTGCCCACGCCTTAGGCTTGACAGGCTTTTGTAAAAACAAAGAACGTCTGCAGTCTTCACTATCTCTGTGCAAAATCTGCAACGCTGCAAAGATTCTCGCACTCCTCCTTTGCTCCCCTTTTTCTTGAAGAAACTGGCTGGCCACAGGCCGAAAACCACTGCCACATGTAGCAGCGCAGCCTTGTGTGCGCACATGCAATGTAGAGATTGAGAAAAGAAAAAATCACATTAACACACACAGAAGCTGTCCTATGCACTTCGTTCAGGCTCATCCCTGCATTTCCGAAATGCATGCAAGTAGCCCGATGGTCACGCACTGACGGTGGATCAGAGCGCAAGCGTTCCACCACATACGCCTTCATCAGCTCAAAATTGGTCAGCAGATCCTTCTCGCAGACCTTATTTAAAGCACAATTAGCACACATATCAATACTACAATTCGACCATTCCCCATACGCCAAGCAGCCTTGTGGTCAATCATTGGAATGAGATCCATATCCTGCAACAGATTCTAGATGGAGGGCTAACACACAAGGAAGGAAAGGACAAATTCAAGAAGCTCAATTCCAGTCCCAATTTGTCCTTATCATCACGAAGGGCCACAGCGCGCTGCTCAGCAAAGCCCTTGATCCCCTCAAAGATCAATTGCGCCTCCACCTGAAAACGCAACACAGATGGACAAAGGAACATCGACAGCACTGCCAGCAACTACACACAAGCACCTTGCTGGAAACTCAAACGCCTGCCCAGAAACAGTCAAGCTGTAACTCAACGGCTTCTGGAAGTGCAGGGTCATGGCTATGCAACGCCCCAACAGATCAGCAGCTGAAACCTATATGGCCAAAATCTGGCCGGACAAAAAAATGGGAGCTCACAAGATCACAAGCTGCAAGGCTGACATCGCACACAGACTGCACACAAAGCTGCTAGCACCGCAGCAGTTGGGGGGGAACACCTCCTTGCTGGTGGCGCTGCGCATAGTGGTGATGAAGTCGGAGCGCACGCCCCAACACCATAGCGCAGACAAGTTTAACCCACAAAGTTTAGCCCCATAGCGTGTCTGCAATCATTACAGTGGGACTTCCTCAGGCCTTGGTAGCATGTTCGCCTATAGAAGTACTGGTGAAACCTTGAACAAAACCACCCGTTTTCCAAACTACTCCTAGATATGGGGAATACTATTCAACCACAACCCCGAAGAGAGCGCAAAACATATGTCAAACCTGGTCCCTTTTTGGCATGTTCTTCCCAGGCAGGACTTAAGCCCAAAAGCCTTGCTGGGCAAGAAGTCATCTCCTGGCTGAAACTGAGCAAGCCCTTACCCAGGGAACACTTGGAGACTCAGGGTAAGAGAGTCTGGAAAGGAATTCCTAGACTAGTCTAATTAGCCTGGATCCCTACAGCCAAGTTCCTAAAAAGCAACATGGAAGCTTCCATGAGCAGAGGGCCCAATGTAAGACTTATTCTAGGGACTTCCGAATGGGGCCTTCAGATTGTTGTAAATCCCCACACGGTTTAGGGTTTAGGGTTGAGGGTCCGCTGATAACGTTCTCGCACTTTGGAAGCAGCTCCCATTGGATGACCGCTTCAACAGAACACTAAGCTCTGAGCCCCAGAACCTGAAAGCCTAAACCCTCTCAGCAGCCACCCGTTTCGAGTTCCCGTACTTGGAGGTTCAGGGCGATGAAACCCAATTACACATGGTAATGACATCCCAGTCCGCATCATATTCGGGTCTTACAGTTGGGCCATAAGTACAGCTACACATATTCAGGTTTGAATTACCTTGAACCTCGAAGAAAAATCAAACTCTAGACGCTGGACCGCTAGACGCCAAGGTTTCGTATGCGGTGCCCGCCTGGCTCCAGTTAAGCAAAGTAGGTCGTTCATATTTTGAGGGGCAATTGCCATGAGATGAAGAGGCCTGTCAAATGTTGTTTGCTCAAACTGCGTACCTTGGGCGCTCCAGAACGTACGTATAGGAATTATCACGTGATTATGGGATGTTCAGGACCCCCTAGTACATTCAATGGTTGTCTTTGAGAATGCTGGGTCCGTTCTTGCAGGGTCTCAGACGTCATGTTTCAAGGAGAAATATCAGAGTCAGTCTTCCGGAAGCTATGGGCCTTGGAACTCTTTCTGGTATCCGACAATGTTTTACGCCCAGGGGTTTCCAACCCGCCCTCACCTCCGTCAAAAGTAACATGGAGACCCATATGTGTTAATTTTAGCCTTATTAAGGGATCCTTAACAGTGGACTTCGGGTCCCTCTTGTAGTCCATTAATTATGTAGGAAATAATGACTCTAGCCCACATGATCGCCTTTTGGCGTTGCATGTTAGCTTGTCAACGGCAAGCCCTGGCATGTGCATTGGCCTAGCTGCCGTTCGAATTCCTCAGCTTTCCATGCAGCATACCAGCACAAGTCCTAAATAACCAAAATATAAGCTAGGCGCCGCGGCTCTACAATCTAAAGCCTTGGTTGCCTTTAAGGGACAGAAACTAAGTTGCCAATCCCTATTCTGGTAACTTAAGTTCGTTAACAGCAATTCAGCAAAGTGGGACTAACGGGTTGCAGGCTCGGGTTTTGGAGGCATGAGCTGGGCAGCTGTTCAAATCGATTCGTCCCTGTTTGCCAAGAGACGTAATCTTCACCAGACTTTCAAGAAGAGTTGAGTAGACTTTAAGGGGCTGAAGAATCAGGGTTCCACAGGATTTTTCTGGTGTGTGTGTGTGTGTGTCTCCAAGAGTTTAGGATGCAAGGATACGGGTTCCGCGTTGGTGGATCCTTCTCGCTTGTTGCTATACCTAAACCTAGGTCCTGAACCCCGAAATTTACTGGCTCTTTCCATTGGCAGACGGTCGTGTCCTAGGGAAGGAAACACTTGTGTATAACCAGGTTCTGACCTGTGTGCCCCTCTTGCTAGTGCTTCGTAATATATGCCTACCTAGGTTCAGCCAGGGCTTACTTGGAAGTGCGTTGTACTTATAACCTAATTAGTAATTGTAGTTATAACCGAATTAAAAGCCCCATAACTACAGTTACCCTAGAGATACTTGTGCTATATCTATAGTTACTAACTAGGTTATAAGTACAACGAACCTCCAAGTAGGCATGTGGAGGACAGATTTATCTGCCCAGCAAACCGAACCCTAAACTCCGATTCCTGGCGAATGGTCTGGGGGGTTATATACGGATAATGAAAAAGATAACAGCGACTACTATACTGGGGCTATGTGGGGGTTATTATAGGGGTTATATATAGGGGTTATGATAGGGTACCCAATGTTTAGGGTTTCGGGTTTGGGGTGGCCATTTGCGTGCAGCCAGGGCATATCAGGAACAGTATTAGGGATTTTGGGGAGAGTGCTGTAGGGGTTAGGTGGACCCCCCACCCTGTAATAGTGGTATAATAGGAATATAAGAGGACCCTAATATAATTACTAGTATCCCTTATAGTCACTATTACAGGTGGGGGGTCCTCCTAATGTAGGGGTCCGCGCCTTCCCAACCCATCACCATATAGTAGTTTCCATTTTCTTTTCCATTATCCCTATATAACCTTTATCATACCCCACATTCTATCTACTTAAGGGGGACTATAACCCCAATATATACCCAATTACAGAACATGCACTCGTTGGTAGCTGGTGCCAAGGAGACAGGGATTTGTGGGGTCCTCCGAAGCACGCGCACTTCCAAGGATGCCGCAAAAGGGGCACATAATAGATTGGAAATGCCTCCCTCAAAGCATAAACTCTCAACAACCCTACCCTAACTCAAAAACTCAAGTCAAAAATCTCTAAATCCCAAACTCCAAACCCTAAACCCTAATCCCTAGACCCTAAATTCTAAATAGTAGTTTCGATTTGATTATCCATTATCCCAATATAACCTTCATAAATCCCTCAACATCCCTAAGCCCTAAACCCGAAACCCTCCCAATGAATCGCAGGGTTGTTTGGGCTTTGGGGCCATGCCTGCGCAGAGCTCAGCTTGAATCAGCTTTTCTTCGGGAAGCTCAAACTCAGACCTTGGGGGCTTCAAAATTTTGCGGGGGTGTAAGGTTTAAGGTTTAGGGTCGAGGGTTCAGGGTTTGAGGTTTACGGTTGAGGTTTAGTGTTTCAGCTTTAGGGGGTTAGGGTTCAGGCAGGTAGTAACTATAGAACATATAGCCACAAGTAGGTCGTATTTTGGAACTTATATGGCCCAATAGATACTTTGTTGAAGATTGGAACTTATATGGAACTTATATGGCCAATAGATACTTTGTTGAAGACCTAAGGAATACAGGCTGGGTCAAGGGTTCCAGGGTGGTACCCCGATGGTCGTACCCCGAAAAGTTTTCCCGAATATGGCATTAATGCAGCGCGAAGAAAAGGTTTGGGGTCTAGGGTTTGGAGACTTATATAGAACCCTAGTAAGAACTGGTATGCTCCATACGCTAGTAGGAGCTTGCGTTCCCCGCTTGCACTTTCTCGGGGATACTTTCCAGAAATAGGTGGCCCCAAAATGAATACTTTATACCTGAGCTATTTTTAGTGCAGTTGGCGATACAGTTAAGTTCCCTAACAGCAAGCCAGACTTGCTGATGGCTGGTTGAGAAAAAAGATGGGCATACATAGTAAACACCTGGATTTTTTCTTGAAAGACCTCAATCCCCAAGCGATATGCCCGCGAACTACAGCCCGCAACTCTAAACGATCTTAAAGAATCCTTAGCAGAAGCCCTCAACCTTCAACCCCTAGAGGTAAGTAATGTGGACGAGGTTTATGGTTGAGGGCTTGAGGTTCCGGGAGTAGGACGTCTAGGGTTCAGGGTGCTGGAATGTCAAACGGGACGTGATCTCGATGAATTATAGCTATAAAAGACACACGCTCCCACAAATGCTGCTAATCGTCGCGCTTTTAGCCCTTCTGCCAGACGAGTCCGCTTAGGACCACAAACACTACTTCCTCTAAACCCAAAAGCGAGCCTGTAAGCGCCACATGACCCCCAAAAGCAAGGCTACAAGTGCCAAACCCTGGCTCCTAAATCCCTAAACCCTAAACATTACACCCTACACCCTGAGAGTTTCCAAAGATCAGGGTTCCCTTGTCCATAAAAAGTCACAGGGAATCAGGTCTGTAGTGCGGCGATATTAGGCCCTAATTTTGGAAAAAGACCGCATGAGCTATAGTCTAAACTCCTTAAAGGAGGTTCTATAGGGCACTGTATAAGGGAGCTTTATAGGGGTTATTCAGGAGAATACTAGGAGTTTAGATGCTAAACACTACACTCTAAGCCCTAAATACTGGATTATAAGGGTTATCACATGGGCTACGAGGAGTTCAGACGAAAGCTCCTATAAAACCCTTTACAAAACCCTTTATAAAACCATATAAAACCAAATAAAACCCTCTGTAAAGCCTATAAATATTAAGCCCTTTATAGAACCCGATAAAACCCTATAAAACCCTTTATACAACCTTAAAAGACCCTATGAAACCTTACAAAACCCTATATATATATATACACATATAATGGCTAGCCAAAGAGCCCTACCTTGACATTGGGCTCTATTCGCAGCCTTCCCCGTCACCAGGCACGAGCCCGCACCAGCACCTGCAGATAAGCCACAAAGCAAGCACACTTGCTAGGGGGGTTGGTAGGGTTTGGGGTTTAGGGTTTAGGGTTTGGGGGTTAGGATTTCACAGTCAAGAACACATTGAGAGGATGGCGCGGGGCTGGGCTTCATAGCCATATACCTTGAGCCTAATTCCGGACTCTGAATTCATGGAGCCTAACCGCCTCTGCTTTTCTACTTAGGTTCCCACTTGAGTAGGCTTATACAGGAACTGTTCAGGATGAGGAAGCCCATTCTGAATCCGACAAAGCCCTTAGTTTGCCTTAAGCCCTAAGTCCTGAACGTTAACCCCTAAACTCTGAACCCAAATCCCTGAACCTTTGAATCCTAAACTCTAAACCCTAAACCCTATCCTGGTGCAGTTTAAGGGCTTAGGGTTTTTGGGATCCTCTGAGGCTCAAGGCCGGGGCGTTGGGTCCAAGCACCTGGGCCAAAACAAGGCGCGGGTGGAGGGAAGGTATCACCCAGAGGGTCCACATATACAGCTATTAGGGAATTGGGACCCAGAATTCCTTCTATAGTATGGTATTTGGGGGCCTAATTCCCTAATAGTTGTATATGTGGACCCTCTGGGTCAGTATCATTTTGCATCGTGCTGGCATTCGTATTTTTATTCTTATTGATCATTTTGTTGTTATCAAGATTAGCTCTAGTACATTTGTGGGTAATAGTCTTATAGTCCTAGTAGTCGTAATGTAATTATTTGTAGTAGAATATTTGTGTGTAATCGTGGTAGAAGTAGTGATAGCAATAGTAGTGGTAGTAGTACTAGTAAGAACAAGGGTAAAAGTGATAGTGATAGTAATAGTCGTCGTGGTATGAGTGTTAGCTGACCTAAGGATATATAGGAGTTTATGCGGGAATGGAACTGAACATGAAAGCACTGTGTGTAGGGTGCATTATACGTATTAATGGTGGGTAGTGGGAATGGGGAAATGAAAGCAGTGGCAGAACTCAAGGCCACCGTTCCCGTTACAAGTGCTAAAGCTACAGTTGTTGTTAGCATTTCTGCTTCTAGCACAAAAAACATTATCACCACTATTCTCACTAATTACTCGCACAGGACACAAAATCTGCGAGCAGGGTTTAAATCTCAGGGTTTGGACTCAACCCGGATTGGGCCCTGAGCCCTAAACTTTCAAAGCTTCAGACCATACGCGCGGGAGATTAGGGTTTAGGGTTTAGGGCTTAAAGTTTCAGGGTTTGGAGATTAGGATTCAAGGTTTGTGGCTTAAGGTGCAGCTTAGGGGACTTCGTGATTTATGTGTTTTATGTTTCGGCCTTCGGCTTTGCGAGTACGCCCTCTCATACACGTTGAGAGCTAGCATCTGGCAATCTTTGTACAGGCTGAGGATCACGGCTTCCCCGTCGGGACTTTCTCTGGATCCCCTGGACAGAATCGCACTATGAAGAGTAGGCATGTTGCGGCTAGAGTTTAGGGTTTAGGGTTGTCACGACATGCTGGGCAAAACCCCAAAGCTAGGGGGGTCCCTCTACAGGATCCCCCCATAATGAAGATCGCAACCTTTTTGTGGATTTTTTCGGGGGCCCCCTATTCCTGGCAACTTCCATACTGGGGATTGTGGTGCATTTCCCTAGACGCATTAAGGTACGGGTCCCTGCACCAGGTGTCTCATTATGATTCGGATCGCTTTAGCAGTAATTTAGGCCAAGTCCCCTAATTAAATTCAACTCACCAAAATATTCCTCGCCTGGTGAGTTTCTACCAGGGCTCCTGATCCGGGCTTCGTGGCTAGCCTCGTATCGCAACTCGTCTGAAAGCGTGAGAATGGGCACATAACTGGCGGGTTTGAGGATATTTAGGGTTTGGGGATTAGGAAGATTTTGGATGCAGTGCTTCGGGTTGCAGATTTACGGGGTAGGCATGGGATCCTAATAAGAAGCAAGCCTCTTATGATGAGGATCCGCGAAATTCTGACCTTCTTTGGTTTTTACCATTTGCCTTAGCCCTTTGAGACCGATCCTCCACAAAGTCCTCTGCTAGGAGACGAGGTCATGATTCCAGGCCTGCCAATCTTTCCCGAAGAAGCCCTAGATCAGCATCGGCACTTTCGTAGGTGAGAGAAGATCCTAATACAGACAGCTGTTGGGAAGTTCTGCTGACTAGTCCGCGTCCAGCAGCCATAGCATAGTTCAAGTAAAAGCACAGGAGAGCCGATAGCTTTAACCCTGTAGACTCTAAGCTGTAAGCCCTAAGCCCTGAACCCGCAAACCTCAACCTCAAACCCTCGGCCCTAAACCCTGGCCCTAAAGACTAAACCCTAAATTTCAACAAAGCCCTCAAAATCCCTGAGCACGCAGTAATCTTCACAACAGCTAAAGCTTTGATGTCTACTCAGCTGGACCATCTCCAGGTTGCACCCTTAGGGTTTAGGGCTTAGGCCGCAGGAAACCCTCATACTCTATAACCCTGCATACCCTAAACCTGCATGTACCCTAAACCCGAAGATCCAAGAACCTTCTGCACTAAAGCTTAACTATGCATTTAAGGGTCCAAGTACCCATGAAGCATGCACTTCCCACCACTTGTACCAAAAAGCACCCAAGTCTGAAGTGCTTACCTCTTAGGTACTTAGACCCTCCCCCAAACACTAAACCCTAAATCCTAAACCCTAAACCTACCTCAAACACCCAGGTATCATCAAGAAATGCTTGCGAAGGCTGTGGCCAAGCTCTCCAGCGGCCCCACTGGCTCTGTTGCCAGAGGATAGAGTAAGAGCTTAGGGTCTAGAATTTAGGGTTTAGGATTTAGGGTTAGGGTTAAGGGTTCAGGATCTAAGATGCAGGGATTAGGGTTTAGGATTTAGGGTTTCAGGGGTTTTTAGGGTTGGGATTTCGAGTCTAAGGGGTCAGAGTTCGGGGTTGAGACTCCAAGATTTAGGATTTCAAGTTAGGGTTTCGAAGTTTAGGCTGACATCCCTAATCCAGGGTCCTTGATAGATACTCCTAGGAGTGGGCAAATCTTGGGTCGGTTCTTGGCCCTGATGAAGGGGTAGTTCCAACCTTCCTTAGGGTCTTCTTGAGGGTACACAGATCTGCCCCACAAAGCTGTGCTAGGCACAGAATTTTGCCTTGGGTCGGTGATCTGTACCCAGCCCGTACAAATGCTCCAAAGGACCCAGCCAATCTTCTGAGGCCGAGCAACATGAGATGGCCAGATTTCCATGATTCCAATGTCCTTAGGATGTCTTCCAACGGTTTAGGGGTTGGGGTTGTTGGTCTAGTGAAGGGCCAAGAAGCCGCTAGTCATGTGCTTCGGGGTTTGAGGCGATAAAGTTCAGAGAGCCGGGGCGGGCCTGCCGCTCAGTCAAGCACTTCTTTTTTTTTCCCGACGCTTCTTGTCGCAGTGAGCTTGCTTTGGTCCAGTTACGGGTTTAGGGTCACAACGGCACTGTTTTGGATGGGAGGCCCAGGTCTTGGACGAGCCGCCGAAAGTTGGGTTTGTCAGACCGTGGAAAAAACCTACAGGCCATATGACAAGGACCCATCAGTTTGCAGGGTCAAGAACACCTGCTCGCAGCTGCCTCAGCCAGAACAAAGGCTTACTGTAGGCGCTAAACTTCGTTTATTGGGAAAAACCAAACATCGAAGCCTGAATGATTATTCGGGTTTGTAAGGTGTTCATGTATCATTTTGGTGTAACATTACCGCCAAAACCCGATTATAAAAGTTTACTCAGAGAGCCCAATACGCGCTATGTAGGGATATGCCTCGAATTATGCACCTAAACCCTAAACCCTAGACCCTGATTGTAAGGAGTCTTCCTTGATTAAGGGGTATGGGGCTCTCTGCGGTGTAGGGGATTTCTAGAACACACTGGCGGAGTCAATATACATTCCAATACACAAGAGTCTTCATTATATGAGAAATGCTCAGAACCACACCTGAACCCCATAAGCATGTAGGATTGAAGCCTCTTGGGTGTTGTTTATGGGTTGATGCCTTTGAGCACCTAAACCCTAAACCCTAAATCCTAAACCCTAAACCCTAAAAACCCTAAACCCTAAATCCTAAGCCAGGTCGACCATTTGCCGATTGGATCTTCGAGGCGAGTCTCGGACGCTGCTACGCACCTTACGCCCCCAAAGGACTTATTCTAGGCTACATATATATATATATATTTATTTATGAGCTATAGTCTAAACTCCTTAAAAGGGGGTTATATAGGGGATTATATAGGGGACTACTATAGGGCCATTACGGGGGGATATATATGGGGGTTTCCGAAAATTAGGGGTACCATTTTGGGGGTCCCAATAATAAGGACCATAGTATTTTGGGGGTCTATATTGGGGTCCCCCCATTTTGAGAAACTACCATATATGTTTGTATCTATTTATTTATTTATGGTACCGCCCCTCGATCCAGCTGGACCATGTTTCCAACGAAAATACCATGGTGTTCAGCAGCATATGTTCAATGACCTTTTCATTGGCTAGTGGATTTTCCTCTTCATGGGATCATATTATTTCAAGGATCTCCATACTCATCATCAAAGATCTATATGGGATTTCAGTGAGTCATAGGATTCCGGTTTGGAAGGTGAGCTTGGCTTATATGAATTCAATTTGAAGCTTAATTCAAAACGGAAACTAACATCATGTAGTCTTGCATTTCCGATTTCGAGTCCTCGTTCTAATGAGCTGTAATGAGGAAATTTCTAAGGGTCAGCACCCAGGATCCAAAATCCTGGATTTCCGATGTCGAATCTCCATTCTAACGATTTAAAAGGAAATCAATAAGGGCCAGGACCCATAATCCAAAATCCTGGATTTCTAGCTAGATTTCACAAGAAGTTTATCAAGGGCCAGGATCCATAATCCAGAATCCTGGATTCCTGATTTCGAGTCTCAGTTCAAGGGATTTCATGGTCCAGAACCAAAAATCCAAAGATCGAACAAATACAAGAAATGTAGGGGTGCCACAAAAGTTTGTTTGTTGGATTTACACCGTGTTTTGGAGGCTTTTGTGATTTTTCCAAAGACCACTGTGGCTTTTCTTCAGGATGTTTTAAGTTTCGGAAAGACCTGGTAATCCAAAGCCCTAGGGTTTGGGATTTCAAGCTTTCTCTTTCATTCCTAATTGGATTTGAGAAGGAATTTAATTAAAGCAAAGCCACCTCCAAAACAAGAATTCCAGGATTCCAAGATTCCCCTTCGTTTTCTGTGAAGGTCTTAGGAGGAATTAATATAAGCCAAGAAGCCGCCTCCAAAACTAGAATTCCAGAATTCCAAGATGCACCTTTGCTTTCAAATACGTGTTTAGAGCAATGTCTATAAAAGCAAGGCCACCTCCAAAACTACAATTCCAGGATTCCAAGATTTCTCTTTAGTTCCTAAGTGGATTTTCAAAAGGAATGTATATAAAGCAAGGCCACCTCCTAAACTAAAATTGCAGTATCCCAAGATTTTTCCTAGAATTCCTAATTGGATTTAAAAAGGCATCTATATTAAGCAAAGCCACCTCCAAAGCTGGACTTCCATGATTCCAAGATCTCTCTGCAATTCGAGCTTCGATTGTAAAAGGGATTTGTGTACAAGAATTCAATTAATCCAAGATTTGAATTTGAGTTGAGACCAGACTTTAGAAGGAGTTTATAGTCATGAGGACCTGTGTGAGCTGGATCGAGGGGGGGTTGGGGGGTTAGCATATCTCTATATGTATATATATATATATATTTATTTATTTATTTATACTGGGGTTTAGGGTTTAGCTGTTTAGGGTTTGAGGATTTAGGGTTTGGGGGTTTAGGGTTTAGAGCTTGGGTGTCCTACCATTTCGGTGGTTTCCATAAGAAAGATTATAGTATTTTGGGTGTCTATATGGGGGTGCCCATATTTTGGGAGATTACCGTATATGTTTATATGTATATGGTAGATTCTATAAGGTTATACAGGGATACATACGGCTCTCTAGGTTTATGTTGGGGTATGTGGGGATCAGGATTTGCAAAATCAGGGGCCTGCTTGTTGGAGCTCCGATGATAGGGGATACTGTCCATTGGGATGCACTTTGAGGTCCCCTCGTTTTGGAACCCCTGAATGCCTGAACTCCTCAAGCCTAAACCTTTACCCCCCCATACTGTTTGCGTGGCCGTCGTGGTTGAAGAGAGGTGTAGATGTCTCGAATCAAAGTCGTCGGACCCCAACAGATCAATCCCGAACCCAAATGCGCTACAATTCTTTTGTTGGGAATCTCATACGGGGCCATGGTCGTTTTATTCATGCATAAAACCAGGGAGTGGATCCTTTCTAGATAAACACCCGTTATCATCGTTCCTATATTCACTCCCCCACCCTCTTAAGTACCAAGAAGAAGTAATCGCTGTACCTTACAACCCCACATAACCCCTACACCACCCTAAACCCTTGAACCCTTCAGCCCTAAACTATAATCTTTGTACCGGTAAACCCTTAAACCCATTAGTTCATAATTTTGGAAGCCTGGCAGGTGGATACAACCACGCTGCCCAAAGAAGTCCCATTGAGCTGGCTGCAGAACGCCACCAAGGACTTCAGGGGTTAGAGATGTGGGGGATTTTGGGGTTCAGGATATTAGGGCTTAGGGAGTGGGGGCCTAGGGTTCAACAATTCGTCTTAACATCAGGCGTATAGATCCCTAATCTCAATTTATGTCTATTTTTGCCTCATAACTCAGAAGCATACAGATGCAGCGCAGTATACCCCCCAATCCGTATTACATTTGTTTAGGCTCCTACATCAGACTTTCGTCGGGGGATCCATGTAATCGGGGCAGATCAGTTCATGCATTTTGCGACATGAATTGGCAGAGACTCGCTCATGTGCACCCATGCAGCATGGTGAGCCCTAGTTGGCAATATTAAAACCTCTAGCCAGAATTTATAGGACTTATAAGTATGCTCATCCCCATCACACGTTGTTTATGGGCCAAGGTAAAGCAGACCAAGGGGCGCATTCCTTCAGGCATTCTGAAGAAGTTGAGGTCGAGGAGCCCTACGAAACGATTTAGGTTTTGGTGTTTAGGGGTTTGGGGTCTAGAGGTTTAGGGCCTTAGCAGTTGAGGGTTTAGGGGTTCAGGGCTGTCGGGTTCAGGGCCGAACCCACGTCTGCACCCTGAACTGTTCGTACTGAACCCACAATAGTTCTGAATCCTTCACCCTGAAACCTTAAACTCTCAAACCGCAAGCTAACCCCAAACCTCACAAAACCCGCAGAACCTAAAGTTTAAACACCAAGTTCATGAATCCCTAAAACCTAAGCCCTGAAGTCTAAAATGAGTCGCCCGCTACACTGGGTTGCAGTTAAGTAAGTTAAGTTAAGTTATTATAGCAAGAAAACCCTATCATTCATTATATCCTCACATTGTGGTAACTCAAACCCTAGACCCTAAACATTATTTATATAATGGAAGCTTAGCTTCACTTGCTTAACAGACCGCAGTACAGTACAGGATAGCGCATCGGCTCAGTCCTCTCTACAAGACGTGCCTGGGCTCCTGTGATTCCAGAGCCCCTCCAGTTTGTAATGTAACAGGGTTTCGGGCTTAGGGTTTATAGGGTTTTGGGGAAGGGAAACAGAAAAGGCAATACTTTCTAGGGTTTGGGTGTTTCCTGTCCCTACACCCTCAACCCTAAACCGCGTCTTCACGACCTTATCAGACCCCAGCCTGACTGGTGGTTTATTCAGAAATGGTAGTCTCCCAAAATATGGGTACCCCAATATAGACCCCAAAACACTATAGCCCTTATTGTAGGGACCCCCAA
>CAJNIZ010047482.1:68074-101824 GCA_905231905.1 Symbiodinium pilosum | reverse complement strand
TTAGGGTTAGGGTTTAGGGTAACTTAATGATACGCAAGTGTAAACTTACGACCAACAAAAAAACAGCAAGAAAGACATGAACAATGCGAATACTAATGACAAGAATGATAATAAGGGGATTTCCTTCCTATACCCTCCCAGCCCTCAGTACACATCCCTGCTACCGCTCCCTCAAAATGAAGGCCGCCTTTCGTCGCNNCCCCCCCCCCCCCCCCAAAACACATCACCAAATGCAATTTGGCTCGGAATGCGGAAGATTCGGTTTTGTGGGGAACGAACTCAAACAAGACGAACCCCCATACATCATGAGAGTGAGAACCAGTGGTCCAGGGAACCCAAGCAGGAAGGTATAGTAGAAAGACCAGAAAAGAGCCACATTAGAGATACAGACCCTAGCATCTTTAAGCCCCAAAACCCCTTCGACCCGGAATTTCCGGTGCCCCTGGATGTGTAACTCACGTTCATTATCGCGACACGCGCATGAGCGTAGCATTGCAGAAAGGGATACTATAGTCTTATGGGCAGTAATTTACATTGATCATTGGGTTTTAACACTCCTTGGGATTTAGTTTGGACCTTAGGCCCTTAACCCTTTGGGATTCCCTTATATTCCTATTATAGGCACCTAAGGGTTAACCCTTATTAGGGGTCCTCAGTGCCATGTAGAACATTGAATGAGAAGAGTGGGGCTCCTTGGGGTTTAACCATCCGACAACAGCCAAAGCCTGAACCCTAAACCCTAATTACCGTTCATGTGTACCTGGAACCCAAAAGTATGTAAAATAATGGCCTTTATAGGGGTTTAGGGCTACTAGTTTACATACTTTTGGGGTTTGGGTAGAATAAACGGGCACCTGCAGGAGAGCTGCCGACGAAGTTGCCTAGCGAAGCATATCTGGCGCACTTCGTGCAGGTGGGCGGCTGGGGGAGGGGGTGCAGGTGTCTAATAAAGGATGCGGTTAAAGGTTCAGGTTTAGGGTACACGATACCTACAGGAGACCTCTACGCGTCTTACTAAAGACGGTCTAGACAAAACTCCCTTCAAACCGTTTTACGTTGAGGGGTTGAGGAACAACTGCTTCTGGTTTTGGATTTCAGGTCTGTAGGGCTTAGGCTCAGGGTTTAGGGTTTAGGGGTCTTGAGCTGCAGGCTTTCAGGTGCAAGGTTTGTTTTTATCTGCCCTAACCTCCCTATAGGTCTGATTTTGAGGATTCCAGGATTCCGTAATGCCAGAACAGAAGAAGGATGGAAATGCGAGTTATGCTAGGGAGGATGCTTTTGAATCCCGTAAGACTTAACCCTAAACCCCAAATCGTGCTAGACTGATTTGGCAAGCCTGCAACGATCCGATCCTCCACCTTCGCACTGCAAAACCACAAGCCTTGATGGAATAGAGAGAGCAGCTGCAGCTTTTCCTTCAAGCATGTAGACTCCCTGCTTCACCTAGACAATCCTGACTTGATGGGCAAGATGCCAATACTCAGGGCAGAAGCCTCCCGCACAATCATGATGGTCCTTCCGGTTCCCTTGATAGAGGCCTCCAGCATTTGACGTTTCAGTTGTTTAGACGCTTCAGCTTAAGTCTGAGTAATTGAGTAGTTGAGTAAAAAAGTTTCAGAAGACGTTTTGTGGTGGAGATAGCCTGATTACAATTGAAAATTTAAGCGTAGTGAAAACCTACAAACCCTAACCCGCATTCGGCCGCGGAACTCCCAGCCAGGAAACGGATCCCACAAGCATGAGTGAAAGTCATAATGCAAGAACAAAGGGAGATGTACCAAGAAGCGTCCTTGGAGGCATTCCCCTTAGGCCCTAAACGCACCCTAAATTCGCGTTTGCGCAAATCAGAGGGTCTATCCTGAGGGTCCCCATGATAAGAAGGATTGTCGCATCTTAAAATTATGTTGGGGTCCCACTTTTTCGGAAACTACCATAATTACTGTCCCTGCAGCCGCGACGGCAAGCCTAGTCTGAGGGCTTAGCATTTTGAATGGGATGGTCAAGTTTTCACACCCACAAGATCCAGACAAGACAACTCCTCGAGCAATTTTATGTTGTTTGCAAAGGTCTTCCGAAGCGATGGGTAGGGATAAGGGAAGTGACTTTGACATTTGAAATAGGGACTGGACCTTGTCCTTGACAGTAGCCTTTGCTTACATTCTTCCTCACCAGCAGTCACAAGAGATCTAAAGCAGGGACTCCAAAAACAAGCTAATTGGGGTCTTTTGCAAGGACCGTGGACTCGCGCGATTTGCATTAAATGCGACGATGTCCATGCTTGGCCACGCTGCGCAAGGACCTCAGACACCTCAACCCTTCTGCTTGCAGCGTAGTGTAGGGGCCTGACTCATGAAGCTAGGGTTTGGGTTTTTGTTAAACTATAGTTATGTCAGGTGTGTAAGGGGCCAATACTGATGATTATGAAGACATGTGCAACAGGGTTTGGGGTTTGCAGTCGTTGAGGCACTCGATTTTAAGTTGTCTAGGAACCCTGGGGAGCGGCAGCCTTTCAAAGTGCGGGCCATCGACCTTCATCGAAAGCTGATTGGTACCCATATAGGGGATACCTACGGCATACCTAAACCATAAGGGAAGTTTCCACTGCAGATACCATACTTTGTACAGTGCAGGTACTTTGAAACCTTTGAGCTTCAACTGGCAGACTAGATTCCTGCCCAATGTCAAAAAGAATTTTTTTGGACTAAAGGGTTTGAGAGCTGGGGCTGAAGGCTGTGGATCTACTAGTACCTGGAACCCAAAAGTATGTAAAATAATNNACTTTTGGGGTTTAGGTAAGGCCTTGGGTGGTTCGGTGCCTTTGGGATGGGAAGGTCTGAAGAAGGTGTTCTGTGCCGTCTGTACAGCCTTGGTCACCGTATGGGTGGTTCTCACGGCAGAGCAGTCAATCTCTTGCACAAAAATATTGATTCAAATTGTCCCATCAAGAGATTTGACGCTCATGAAATCGGGGATGTGGCTTCGCAACGTTTTGGCCCGGTCCTTTAGCTTCGGGCGAGCAAGAGGTCATTCACCAAGTGGCAACCATTGGAGTTCCCTCGCCTTTCTCTGCTACATAACAAGGACCCTAAACCCTAAATTCCTAAACCCTAAACGCCTAAGCAATAAACTCCTAGACCCTAAACCCTGAACTCCTATACCCTAAGCCCCATCCATGGAAGCTGCCAGAGCCCCAACCTGACCCTGAAGACTGTCAGACTTGTGAACAGAAGCCCTGCATCAAAAAACCTTTGGGGTTTAGGGTTCAGGGCATTAACAAGGACTGAAGGAATTATTCCTACTTCATCCCCAATAGCTTGATTCAAAGTTTTCAGTGTCTTTCTACATCCTCTAACCAGAGGTGCCCAATGTAACTCCTACATAATCCCCAGTTCCCATTTTAAGTTCCGTATTCTTTCCCATTTTAGTTTTTGTAGGTAATGCGCCTAAACAATCCTAAACACGAAATAATTTTCCCCTGGGGTAGGCCCCCACCCACTAATCAATGGTGGTATACTAAGACTTTATAGAGGCCCTAATATAATTATCAGTACCTCTTCTTGTCCCTAGTAGTGGCTGGGGGCGCAACCTAAGCCCTAAACCTTAGACTCCAAACTCAACCCTGAACCGAAACTCGAGGACTGCCTTCAACTGTAAAGTGCAGAGCCCAGACTAATTTAGTCTGTGCCGAAGGCCCTGATGGAAGCCGTAAGAATCAACCCTAAACCCGAAACCAAAAACACAAGAACTTCCTGCATTCCAAGCCAAAGAGGCTTTGAACTCCAAAGCCCGAAACCCCAAATCCTAAACTCTAAGCCCTAAACTAAAATTCCTGAGCCTACATTCAAACCCGTAGACCCAAAAACCCACCCAAAACCCGTAGGTCCTACGCCTTTTGCTCTTTGAGGTCTCAGCTGTCCTCTGGCAAGCCATTAGCAGATGCCATCTTCGGATGCGACGTGAGCCACCTGGCCGTCCCTAACGAAATTGTGATGACCAGGACGTAGGAGCCTCTCAACATCCTAGGGACCACCCGAGTTTGAAAGGATTATATAATAGGATCGGGATTCTAGGTCTTTGCTTCGGGAGAAAGTGGGAGATATTACTGAGAAGCTCCGTCCCGCCGGCTTTCGCCCAAGCCAGAACTGCGCAACGCAGAAAGACTGCGAAGCACAAAAGCCTGTGAGGTGCGTGGGATAGCAAATGGAAACTAACTGGTGGGGACTAGGGAAGTAACGGAACGGAAGACATTGAAACTAGCTACCAGGGTTAAGGTATATTGCTCTACGACCAGTTGATGCAGATGCTATGATCCAAACCGGTGCTCTAGAACTTGGCACCGTGGGGGTGTGCCATCTGTAGAGAGTCGGTTCAGGGTGTCAGAACGACTTGGGTCCCCCGAGGCCCTGAAAACATACTTCGCACTATGTAGGAACTTCCAGACGCGTTATTCTCAAAATCATGGGCAACTTTTGGCTACGAATTTTCTCACGGCACCTCATATTTAGGGGTACCACAAAGGGGTGATTGCTAAATCCCTTCCTTTTAAGGGCCTTAATATTGGGATCCATATCATGATACCGATTAAGGGGAGGGGGTCCATAGCAAGCATTCCCATGTTGGGTACCTAGGATCCTTTGGATAAGGAACTATCAACTCCGATCCAAATAAACCCAAAACCTGAAACCCAAAACCCTATCAACTTCGATCCAAAACCTAAACCCTGATTGCGTGACATGAAAGGGGCCATGATCCCATGCAGTTTGGGAGTATAGGGGTTTAGGGTGGGGAGTTTAGGTCTAAGGGTTTAGGGTGGGGAGTTTAGGTTAGGGGTCTGGGGGTTTTAGATTTAGGGGTTTGGGGGTTTTAGGTTAATGGGTTTTGGGGGTTTAGGTTTAGGGGTTTCGGGGGTTTAAGTTTAAGGGTTTGGGGGTGTAGGCTCTAGGGGTTTAGGGCTTAGGGTACATGCTCCCAAGCTTCCTCTTTTCGGGGGCCTGGAGACTTGCTGGGCTGCTGTTAAAGCAACTTATTCGTGACTTTCAATTTAGGAAGACCCTTCACCCTGTAATAGTAGTCAAATCGGAATGCAAGAGGACCCTAATACAATCCATATTCTCCCTTTGTTGCAGGGTTGGGGTCCACCTAGCTTACTAGAGTATGGATGCATAGTACACGATATGCCTTTTTGTAATAAGAAGCCGATACAAGTTTCTAACAACTTCGATTACTGCTTGCGGTTCAAAGCCCTTCTAGGATGTGCTGCTGATGATGGTGGCCAAATCAAAAACCTTACCAAAGCGCTGCTGTGTAGTTCCTATTCGGGTTTGTTATGGTCTTCTGTGAGATTTTCGTATACCCCCCCCCCCCGAACGCCTCCAAAAGGAAACACATAGGAGGCTCTGGGTAGGGCCATTCTTGGCATTTTTTTGACAGACCCAAAAGATCTTCAGTTTGAGCACCTTTGGTATACATCCTGATACAAAATCCTAAAACTGAAGGTCTTCCGGGCCTAAGGGTGCAACAGCGCCGCCTGCAGTGTCCAGGGGACCCTTTAATTGTGGAGATCCCCCTTGTAGTTTAGTAAAGTCCTTAATCGAGTCCCAAAAGCCATGTCCATACATTATACCATACATAATATGGGAAAATATTGACTGTAGCTCATATACAGGTTGAAGGGCCCAGAGAAGCTGCCGTAGGGTATGAACGATAGAATTTTGACCTCCATCGCTGCCCGCCGGGGGATTTGAGGCAGCATCGAAGATTATCTAATGCCGCAGCCTTCTTCGCCAGTTCCATTGGTGGCTTACATGCTGACAAGAACCGCCCAGATCAGGCATGAGACTCTTTCGCCGCGAGTTTTTTGCATGATCAAGGAATAACACTGTTTCTTCATCCCGATCCTGTAGCCAGGTTAGGAATCGAAATCCGTATGTATTTCAGTAAAACCCCAAGTCGAGTTAAACAATACACTCTTCTGATTATGGGCCTAGCGGGATTTCAGAACTGGGTCCCCAGGTGAGCCCCTTGTGAACCCTTGGTCCATGCGCCTGGGGCACCTGCTGCGCGCCATGTCGGTCGCCGCATCAGACGTCGCCTGCCCGAGCACCCCGAAGCTGCGGGAGATGTGGCTTGGCTTGGTTTATCCTGAGGGTACAAGTACTCAAATAATAGGGCTTTAGGGCCCCAATACCATTAACAGTATAGTATTTGACAGTATTTGGGCCGTAAAGCCCTATCATTTGGGTCCTTGGACCCCTAGGGGTATATATCAGGGCCTATAAGTAATTCCCAGTATTATGTTATATAGTATAGGCTATACGGTACCATAAATAGCTCGAAAATGATCATGGCTCGAAAATATGATTGGAGATCATTTAGTGGCTTCTGCATTGGAGGGTTTAGCTTTAAGGGTTTGCATTTTTTTGGTTTGTTGGTGTCATATAGGGTTTAGGAAGTTTAGTGCATATGGGGCTTAGGGGTAGTGGAGAATAAGACAGACAATTGGACGGAACATGACAACGGAAACTGAAATCGAAGCAGGGCCTGCATAGGGAATGTCATGTAGGGGCCTAAATGCTTGGATTGGGGCTTAGCGTTCAGGGCAGCTGCTATTTGCCAAACTTGGGGCCCTTTCGAAACCTAGCCAAAGATGAGAGGGGGTACTCCGAGTTAATAGATGTTCTCAACAAGGACAATGGCAATGGACAGCTAGGGCATGAAGGGTTAGGGTTCTGGTGTTCTATGGGTTTGGGGGTTTAGGGTTCAGTTTTTTGAATTTGAATAGTTTTTAAGGGCTTAAGGTTGATGGCATGCACGGCTTTGTCTGAACCTGCCCAGAAAGCTCCTATGCCATTTCTTGTTGGGTAGTATACAATGAAGCTTTGCTAGCGCATGTGACCCTGTACCTTAAGGCCGTAAGCCGGAAGGAGTGGTGGAGGGGCGTTCGAACACATTCCCAAAGGATCCTAAGGACCCATATGGGGAATACTTACCCAAACCATAAGGGAAATTACTACTACAGAAACCCTGGACGCTTTGGGATTTCAGGGAAGTGAACCGCTGAAGCAAGGTTTTTCGTTTGCAGCTTTCAGGGATCAGGGTGTAGGTACTGGCTTGCACCGGAAGGGTAGAATTGCGAAACAGATGCATAGAAGGTCGAAGCGCCTGCGTCAAGTGGGGTATTATCCTCGGTTTCATTGGGTTCCTCTGGAGTTTTGGGTGGATGTATATCTTGGGTGCCCCGTTGGGGAGACATTGGATTACAGCCATGGGCCATGGCATGGCTTCAGGGTTTAGGGTCTAGGGAACTATGGTGGTATGCGTAGGTACTCCTAAGCCCTAAACCCAAAGTAACCTCTACCTATCCCTACCCCTCATCCCTAAAACCTCAAGCCCGCAGCAGGTTCTACACTGCTGCCACGGAGCACGGACAGGAACGCGACGACTTGCCTCTCTGGGCTCTGCGCCCGGAGGTTGGAGTTGCATAAGTGTCTATATGAGCCATAGTCTAAACTCCTTAAAGAGGGTTATATAGGGGATTATGTAGGGGACTACAATAGGGGATATTAACGGGGATACTAGGAGTTTAGACAAAGGTCATAATCTAAACTCCTTATAGGGGGTTATATAGGGTATCACACAGGGGGTTTAGGGTTTAGGGTTTTGGCTTGAGGATTTAGGGGTTTAGGGGTTTGGGGGCTGGGGTCTAGGGGTTAGGAATTTAGGGGCTGAGGGTTCAGGGTTTAAGGGTTTATGGTTTGAGGGTTTAGGGGTGGAGGGTTCTGGGCCTAGGGGCTTGAGGTGCGGACTGTAGGCCCGCCTGGGTCGACAATAAGGATGAAGAAGAAGCAGTTGCACTTTTCAGGGGAAGCCTTTCAGAATATTCTTGCAGAATTGCTTGTTCCTGCAGTATTGCTTATTTCCCTCAACAGCTAAGGTTACGTAGGGTGCCGATTTCAGGGTTGAAGGTTTAGGGGACAGGGTTGCGTGGCGATACTGTTCGGAATTTTCGTGATTATGGATAGCACATAGATGTGGGGTCGCGCTAAACCTTCAACCACTCTCCAGAGACATAGTTTGAAAAAGACCTGGGAGTTTTTCCAAGTGAGCCCAAACAATCACCCAAGGTGGCCCCACAGAATCCTCAGAACCTCCGTAGAGCCGCCAGGGTCCCACTTGGAGGTAGATGAACCTTGCTAGGGTTCATAGGAGATGAAAAACACCGTTATAAGTAGCTCACAGGTACCAATGGACCTCCAAGTACGGCGCCTTGATTCTAAGAATGCCCCCCTTGCTGACGACCGTTGACCCCAGATCACCCCGAACGTGGCCTTTCCGCTGCGAGCAAGCATGAGCCAGACCAATGTCATGGCCTCAGTAGGAAATTCTTGAAAAAGAATCGGGTTTAGGGCCTGGTGTCTAGGACTCAGGTTTTGGGCGATTGGAATTTTTTGGTGGATTGGTGGGGGGGGCAATTTGAGGGGTGCTTAAGGACGCACACTTATAATGGACCACATTTGTCCATAGTCGTGTCGTTTCGGAGGCAGATCGGGACAGCTAAGGCACCATTTTCTGACAGTCGCGCGCGTGCAAAGCGCTGCAAAACCCGACAGTTGCGCCCAGTTGTGCTGTGTTTCGTGCTTTCTCACAGGTTTTGCAAGCTTAAGCCCCCACTTACTAGCCCCCATTACCGACACAATTTGGGGACTTCTCAAATCTTTAGAGACACTTTTATTGATGCTGGATATGCAGGGAGTAGAGAGAGAGAGAGAGAGAGAGAGGGTGTTGCGACTTCCTGAGTGAGTGGCTTGTGTACCTGTTGGTCCCGACCACAGACTGAACCTGCGGGGCTCGGGCAGTGCCCTGACCCGCCTGTTAGGGGCGGGTTTACAGCCTGGAGAAGAAGAAGAGAGGTATATATGAGTTATTGTCAATATTAGCTTTAGTAAGGACCACTAACAGTGGACGTTGGAGTCCTTCGTGTAGTTTGCCCTAACAAATTTCCTAAGAAGGAACACCGACGTCCATTACAATATGTAAGAAATATTGGCTGTAACTCCTGAGGCTTGTATGTGTATGTATATATACACACAACATGATACACATATGTACACAAATATTTATATACATACTCCCATTTCGGGTTTAAACAGCTTCAGTACTGGCAACCCTTCCTAGGAACCATACTTACTGGAGCTTTTGGTTTGGGGTTCAGGGGAGGATATTTTCTTCGCCCCTACTGAGCAGCAGTAAGCTCAACCTGACTATGACTATGCTCTAGGGCTTAGGGTTTAGGATGTTCGGGTTGAGGGTTAGGGCCGAAATAACTTGCAACAGCTATGCTACCAGATGCCTGGCAGAGCTATGGTATAGGATAGTTTAAACCCGTGAAAACTTCACATTTCCGTAGTCGTTTAGGCCGTATAGCGCTCGATCAGCGTCGAACTCACGAAAGGTGCGCCGGGAGGATGTACAGTCCCTAAACCCTATACCCTAAGCCCAGGTGCGCCGGCAAGATGTACAGGGCTTGCCGGGCGGCTTTCAAATTCTGGACCTCATGTCCGAGGAGGAGTGTGAGGCAGCGTGCTTGCCTTAAGTAGTTTCGGGTTTAGGGTTTAGAGGGGTATTATTGGGATGGTGGAAGAGAAGATGGAAACTACAGGCATTATAGGGGTCATGTTGGGGTTTTATTGGGGTAATGGAAAAGAAAACGGAAGCAACTCTAATTAGTAGAATGCGGTATCTATTACAGATATATTGGGGTTATATTGGGATAGTGGAACGAAAGTGGAAACTACTATTTAGGGTTTAGGGTGTAGGGTATGTATATATATATATATGATTTGCCCAGAAGTTCTCTCCAGTCATGGCCTCCAAAGGCACATGTCTTCATGAAAGGCACCGGTTGAAGGATGAGTGGTAATGGGTCGGAACTTTTTCATGCAAACTAGGCGCTCGCTTTAGAGCTGGGGATCAGGCGGTGTGCGGCCGAGGGTTTTGGGTCGTCGGGGAAACGGTAGTAAAGGGGCTCGAGGTTCAGGAGGAAAAGTATGAGGGCTTTGATGCCCTTCATCCAGAGGCTCCGTGGGCAGAAATCTCCTCTTGCAGAATTTGGAGTTGAAGCTCAGGATGCAAAGGGTAAAGGGTTAGGCCCCATGTGAGCTATGGTCTAAACTGCTTAAAGGGGGGTTATAAGGGGGAGGGTATATGGGAGTATTATAGGGGTTATTAACGGGTGTCTTGAAAAAAATGCAAGGGCGCTGTCACCCTAAACCCTAAAGCCTTTTCGAGATTTTGGAGGTGGTCTTGGGTCCAAAGGGGGCTTCCCCCAGACCATGGATACCAGATTTCCCAAATACATAGTACCAAGCAATGGCCTATGCAGGCCACGTTATGGCCATTGAGGAGGTGTTGGCAAACCCCAAACCCCAAAGGCTAAACCCGGAGCCCCTAAGCTGGCATTCCTAAGGCTCGAGGCTCCTATGTAGTTCCTTGTTTGGCGGATAGTATACGAAAATCCGCTACCAGAGAACCAAGTCAAACCAAACAAGGAACTACATAGCAGCCCTTGGTAAGGTTTACATCTTTCCCAGAACCCTAAACCCTAAACCCGCATAGCCGCCATGCTGAAATGCGGCTTTAAAGATTCCTTCTTAGCTTCTTAACTTGGTTTAGGGTTTTAGGGTGTAGAGTTTTGGTGTTTTAGGGTCTAGGAGCTAGGGTTTAGGGTTGAGGGTCAAGGGCACTTAGTAAGGAGTGAATAGTGGGGATAACTGTGGTTGTGACAAGGCTGATAGGGGTTATGCGTCTACTTTCGAAATGCCCCTGAACCTCCAAGTAGGTTCCTCGACCCCAACTTTGCAGGTCTAGGTAGGCGCTCAGTCCAAAACCGTAAACCCTAACCCCTAAACCCTAACCCCTAAACCCTAACCCCTAAACCCTAAACCCGAATCCAACTACCCCTACAACACGGGCTTCTCATCCGAAGGCCTTTCAGGCAGTGTTGGACGAGCTTGGTTTCCACACGGATGCTGTGCCTTAGCCGCTTGCGGGTTGAGGGTTTAGGGCGTCCCCCTTAAGTAGATAGAGTATGGCTTTGAGGGTATAATATAATCAGATCCCTATATACCCCATATTCTATCTACTTAAGAGGGACTATATGGCTTTAGGCTTTCAAGTCACGTGAGGGTTACAATCATGGCAGGTTTCCGGGTTGTGTCTTTTGTGTTTCCAAGAAGTTGATATGAGAAACCGTTCCCAATTCTCCAGGCTTCAGCCTTAGCCCGGGGGGATGATGCTTATGCTTGCCCGCAGCTTTCACTATGGCTATTACTTATGACCCCCTGCAATAGTGGTATAATAGGAATATTCGAGGACCCTAATATTGGCCTTTAAATCCGGATAGTCACCATTATTGGGCGAGGGGTCCACCTGCTCTATTACCCTTACAGCCTAAACTTATTGGTATCATGTCGGAGTCAGTTGCACCCCACGGTCGACCTAACCTCGAATCCCCTTGCTAACCTCGAATCCATCAGCCTCCGCGCCCTGCATTTTTAAGGGTACAGCATCTACCTGGGCCCACCAAAGTATGTAGAATAATAGCCACTATTTTACCTACTTTTGGGGTTTAGGTAGGGTGCGTGTCTTTGTCAATGCCCAACAGCTGCCTATGCAGATCTCCATGTCCCTCCCATCGCCCTATAGCTCCCGAGTCCCTATGTGTCCCAGGCTGTGTCACTGCCTTACTCATTCCGCCACATGACCAACTGCAACCTGTGCGTGCCTGAGTTTGTGGACGAGCTGCTGTACAAGCGCTGCTTGACTGCGTACCTTGAGAATGGAGGTCTGTCCAAAAAGGTGGGGGCCCATCCACGTACGCCCAAAAAATCCGTCAAAAGGTTTACGATGTAGGGCTCGAAACTACCCTAGACAAACCCTTAAACCGTAACCATTCATCCCATTTTGCAGAAACTCCCATGCCCTGGACCCTGAAACCTGAACATCCTACACCCCAACCCGAACGGTTCCTAAAGCTCAAAACCCAAAAGCCAAAAACTTAAAACGCCCTAAGGCCCCAAACCCTAAACTCTAAACTGCGTCTCGCTGTAGCAGGCTGCAAACATCTTTTGCCCATGAGAATAACAACGTCAGTGAAGTAGCTTTTTCAAGAAAAGCTATGTTCATATAGCTTCGAGGTTTTAGGGTTTAGCGTTCGAGAATAACACCCTAAACCCCAAACCCTCAACCCTAAAACCCTGAACCCCGAAACCCGAAACCTTATCAGCTTATAGAAGGCTGCGAGCATCTTTTGCCGACGATTGCGGGCTACAAGCCAGTAGGCCTGAATGCCAAGTTTCGGTGCTACAGCACCTTGGCTAAAGTTTAGAGTGCAGTGTTTAGGGTGTAAAGTTTGGGGTTTAGGGTTTAGGGGTTTGGGGTTTAGGGTTTAGCGTTTGGGGTTTAGGGTTTGGGGTTTAGGATGGTTTAGGTTTAGGGTTTAGGGTTCGCGATTAGCTTGAGCTGGAAGCTAGCAAGGCTTCTCACATCATTACACGTGTTTGGTCTCACCAAGCCCTACATTGTAAACAGTGTACACCCAAACCCCAAACCCAGAACCCTCAACCCCAAACCCTAAATACCCTCAATCCCAAACCCTAAATACCCTCAATCCCAAACCCTAAACTCCAAACCCTGAACCCTAAACCTTAAAGCCTGGACCCTAAACCCTGGACCCCAAGCCTAACTCGCTAGCCGGTACAGCCTCAGAGCATGCGCCTATGGCAAGGACCCCTGATCTGGAAAAGTCATAGAAGTGCTGCCTGTTGGTGTGTTGCTAATTAATGCCAAGAGCTCTTCACACCTAAGCAATGAGCCTCAGGTGGACCCCTCACCCTGCAATAGTGACTAGAAGGGATAATAAGGATGAAATAAGGGCTTTGTGATATTCGTATTATACTACTATTACAGGCTGGGGGGGGGTCCTCCGAAGCATCACTGTAAATTTATTGCAAATGCTATGTTCGTCCAAACCGCGACCCCCTAAAACGTGAACATCCTCTTGCTTGCCAGTTTCAAATTAGCAGGGAATATAAATCATGTTACTTGGTTGCGATTAAGGAACTTAAATTACATTACCATCATGGATATTATATATACATATACAGTATAGTAGTTAATATGGTTCCTCCATTATAATATCATAAATTAAGTCCTTAACAACAGCAACGCAGGTTCTGTCGAGGTATCTTCGCAGGGATACCAAGTTTAGGATGGTAGCCTGTAGGGCTTATAGTTTATAAAGTAGGCTGTAAGCATTAGGGCCGTTGCTACAGACTTGCGAATGATTCCCTCTTATAGCTCTTGCGTCCGTATGTTTCTAGAACCAACGGTTCTTGTCTAGGAGGGTACGAGTGGGACCCCGATGTTGAGGCATGACGGTCAAACATGAAAGACCTTAAGTTATCAACACATGAAAACTTGTGTAATGGAATTACAGGATGGAAGGCTACCATGTAAGGACGTTCCATAGGCCTCATATCCGCCTTACAGAATTTCCCATGGTCCCTATTTGCCCCTAGAATATCTCTTATGTAAACTCTCCCGTCCTGTGGTTGGTCCTTAGCTGACAAGGCTCTCGGGTTCCCCCCAGGCTTTTCTGATTCGGTTTTGAGTTTAGGGTTTAGGGTTTAGGGTTTAGGGTTTTAGGGTTTAGCAACAACAGAATTGCAGCCAATGCCAACATGCCAAACCCCAAACCCAATGCTAAACCTTGAACTGGTGTTTGCCCCTAAACATCCCTAAACGCCAATCCCATAAACATTCCCCACATCCTGGAAGCCGTCAAAACTCTAAACCATCAAACCTCACCCCTGGACAACTCCTTGACATCTAGCCTTGGAATCCACTAGCCGCGAAATCTTGAATGCCAGGATACTCAGCGCCACGTCTGTGCCTACACCCCAAACCGCTAAATCCTGAACCCACCTAGGCTGAAGCCCCAAACCCTCAACCACCTGTCAACCCTTGTTCCGAACCCCCTATTCTTCTCAACCTTATGCACTGAATCAGAGGGAAGCCCAAAACCCAAAACCCACCGCCATAAAGTGAGGATATCAGCCCGGCGACTACTTCAAGCCTCATACGGATGGAGCGTGGCCGGGCTCCAGGGTCACCGACAAAGGCCGCAGCTGAAACGAAAAACTACAGCTTAGGAAGGCTGTCGGGTTTGGGGCTTAAGGTACTGGGGGTTAGGATTTTTGGGCGTTTAATGTTTAGGGTTCAGGACTTTTGGGCTTAAAGTATGCGCTGTAGCACTGAGGGTGCATAGCTTAGGGTTCAGGGTACATAGTTTTGGAATTAGGGTTTATGTATAGTTTGGAGTGTAGGGTACATAGCTCAGGATCTAGGATGGATAGTTTAGGGTCTTGGGGGCTACGGGGGGGCGGGGTTGGGGTGCATTGTCCTGAGTTTAGGGGTGCAGCAGATATAGCTGGGCGACTTTGTGTCCCAAGCTTAGAATTTATGTTTCGAGGTCTCCAGCTTTAGGGTTCATGAGAAGGTCGACGGGCATTTTGGGTGGAAGGGCATTCAAGCTTTGCAATGCATGTCTGAGGGTTTAGGGTTTGAGGTTTTGAGGGGGCTTGGGGATGCGAAGATGTAGGCATGTCGGGAGGAGAGGTTCAAAAGATTAGGCCGCAGGAATTCAATACGTCCTTGCAGTCCCCTAAGGGTCCAAGGACCTAATCATATACCCCAAAACCTGTACTATAAGTACTATCACCCCAAACCCACGTACCTGATCATTGGGTGCTGGGACCCTCTGGAATCTCCATAAACCCTAAGCGCCGTTCTGATTAGGAAGCCTCAGGCCTGTAAAATGATGAGTCGGGTTTAGGGTTTAGATAAATCCTTCACAGATGGTTCTAACCACCTCCCATACCACATAGACTAGGAGTTGTCGGTTCAAAATGTTGGGAGGTTTCCTCCACTTATAAATACTATAATCCCTGCTTCCTATACCGCAACTATAATCCCTGCTTCCTATACCGCAGCCAGAGCTATAAAGACCTAGGATCCAAAATCCTGAGAAAGCCAGGCTTTCAGGGCGATGCCTATGGAGATCGATTCAGCCAGCTTACCTTTCTGATTCTTTTGACGGACCCGGTTTGGGGTTTAGGGTTGAGGAAGAGGGGCTCAGGGTGTTGGGTTTAGGACGTAGGGTTTAGTGTTGAGGATCAGGTGCTTAGGACTTCGGCTTATCCTGTAAGTTCAGTTTTCTGCTTTGTTTCGGGTCTAGGGAACTGCTGCAGAAACATGTTTGCTGGATCTCCAAGGTTAGAGGTTTGCACTCCAGCTGAGCATGTGGGTTTCAGGGAAGACGTGCAGTCTTTTTGGGAATTCTGCGTGGGATTAAACCCTAACCCTAAACCCTGGCACTGAGGACAAAAGGAGTTAAGGAGTCCAGAAAGTTCTGGGTTCCGAGTTTTCGTTGGCTTCCTTTAAGGCTGGTCTCCGGTAGTCATTATGCACTTCAGAAAATTCAGGCTTTCAGTGTGGGTTTACATAGGGGTTGCACAGAGCTTCCTTGTTCGTCTCAGAAGCTCCAACACTCGAAAATGGGGGTTATATAGGGGAGTATTATAGGGCCTATTAAGGGGGATACTAGGAGTTTCGTTTAGGCTATGGCTCATATAGGGGATACTTAGGGCCCAAAGGGGCTGTGCAACCTCTTTGGGGCCCAAGTATGTACAATATTGCTCTTGTGGCCCTTTGGGACAGTGCAGGTTGTTTCGTGGCACTCGCCAGAAGCGTGCTGCCGCTGGGTGGTCTAGAATGTATGTAGGGGCCTACGTTTATGTAAATATAAGTACAGAATATATGTATACCAGAAGAATAGGGTTTCGACCCCAATTTTTGCTAAAATTA
Source organism: Symbiodinium pilosum (assembly GCA_905231905.1). Taxonomy (NCBI): domain Eukaryota; class Dinophyceae; order Suessiales; family Symbiodiniaceae; genus Symbiodinium; species Symbiodinium pilosum. The sequence goes on along the minus strand of CAJNIZ010047482.1, from coordinate 85,900 downwards.
TGGAAGGGTCACAACGGAGAATCCTGAATCCTGAGCCCGAGCCAAAACCGATGTTGGTGATTAGTCTGTCTTTGTCATCAGAACGTTGTAGGTCGTAGCGCTTGATCGATGCGACGCCCGGGGCAAAGGTTTGGACATACTGTTGATGGATGAAATCTTGCACTACCTAGGGGTCTTAAACTACTGTAATCCCTAGGACTTTAGGGACTTAAGGTGGTGCAAGATATCAACAGTAGTGTTTGGGTTTGGGGTTTAAGGGTGAAAGGACTAAGGGTTTAGGCCTTAGGGTTTCGGGTTTGTAGGATATAGGTTTTTGGGTTGAAGGTTTCAAGGGTCCCGGCCGAAACCAGGTACTCGCTGCCTGAAGTTCCGGCATACTCGTACATGGCTTACATGTCTAAGCCCTTTGAATCCTAAACGTATACATCCTAAACGGCTGTTCCTATATTACGTTCCAAAATATCCCTTGATTCATTGATGCCCCTATGTGACCCCTAAACCCTAAACCCCAAACCCCTAAACCCCAAACCCTAAACCCCAAGCCCCTAGGTAACCCCAATAGCGGATTCCCAAATGCCAAGCCTTGGGAGGACGACTACGAAGGAGGGGCCACCCGCTTCCTTCTGGAGCGGCTGGGCTTGCGAGGGTTTAGGGCGTGGGAGGGTTTAGGGTATAGGGTTTACGGTTTGGGGTTTAGTTAGATTTTCACTGGGTTTAGGGTCTAGGGTTCAGGGTTTAGGGTTTTGGGCTCGGGGTTTAGTTAGACTTTCACTGGGTTTAATTAGGGTCTAGGGTTTAGGGTTTAGTTACTGGGTTGATGTTAAGAAACTTAGATTAGATTCCTAGGAAGCCTTATAAATCACTATATACCCATATTATGGTAACTTAATGGTAAGTTCCATTAACATCTGTTGGGGTTCGGGATTTAGGGTTCATAGGTGTTGTGGGGATCTAGGGTCGAGAGTGAGCAGAATACTCCAAGGTGGAGGATACGAGGAGCATGCTTCTGGGTTTTGCACTATAGGTTTCAAATTAATCGTCGTTCCCAACAACTTGAAGTCCTGGATCATGGAATTCCCTGTTATCTGACCTTGTCGCGCTTCATAGGTATAGTCTAAACTCCTAGTATGCCCCTTATAACCCCTATAGCTATAGTAGTGCCCAATATATACCCCTATAGAACCCCTCTTTAAGGAGTTTAGTTGTTGGTTGTCTTTTCCGGTCTGTCGTCAGAAGATCTGCTGGTCTCGGGGAAGCAGAGGGATCCTTGTTTTGGACACTTGGGGTTTAGGGTTAAGGGTGTAGGGTTTAGGGTTTAGGGACGCATGCCATAGAATTATCATCCAACGAGTACGTTCTAGGTTCCTGAAGTCTAAAGCCGCAAAGCGCGACCTAGACGCGAAGCGGCTCGCGAACGATCAGAGAGCTGCTTCTGCTTATCACTGCAAAAGGTCAAGCCTCCGCGGCCTCTTATAGATATAGTCCCCCTTAAGTAGATAGAATATGGGGTATATGGGGATCTTACTATAATATACCCAAAGCCACATTCTATCTACTTAAGGGGGACTATAATGGTCTGACGACACATAGCAAAGTGGTGTTCCTAGAACTTAAACCTCGCAGCCCAGGCAAAAAATCCAAAACCCCAGCATCCTAAATCCAACACCCAGAATCCTAAATCTAACACCCCACAGGTCTCAAACGCGATTCAGGGTTTAGAGTTCAGAGTCTTGGGGTGGGATGTCCCCCATAAAACAGAAAGCCCAAACGGTAAACTTGTGACAACTCGCAGGAAGACTCTTCCGTGGCGGTGCGAACGCCTCGTGGAGGCGTTCTCGTCTTCCCGCATGGATACCACCCAGATGCTTGTTTTCTTAATGTTCGGCAATGTTACAGGAACTCCCTACCAAAATTCAAGAGGTGTAGGCCCCCGGAAGACTGCGCGAGACTGTGCAACGATCTCCAAGAAGTAAAGGGCCCAACTGTTGCTTTGAGGTGCGTGAAACATTTTGAAGCTCCTCACCAGGATGAAAGTAGCACCCCGATCTTCTACATTTTTCCACTAGACCATGAATCCTTCCCAGAGGGTACATGTAGCTATACAGTATATACTCGGGCCCTAAAGCAGCTATATGGGAACAACCTTGGTCTAAGTTTTTATTACATACCTACAAACCCTAAACTCCAAACCTCATGAACCAATTGGGGTAATTATACTTAAGCCGTGTCAATGCTCAGTGTGAAGTCTTCCTCCACATGGCTACTCCCCCCAGAGTACCTAGCCTTTTATGTTTCTTCAACTCTACTGTTTAGGATGTAGGGTTTAGGGTGTAGGGTTCAGGGTTGGGGGTGTAGGGTTCAGGGTGTAGCGCTTAAGGTTTAGGCTGTAGGGTTTCTAGGGTTTAGGGTGTAGGGCTAACGGCTTACTTCCAAAAAGCTGTATACACATGATTGATACTCAGCAGCATGACCCTGAGCACGTTATGGTTTTGGTATTTTAGTACGCTGACGCCATGCAGGTCTTTCAAATAGCAACAAGCCCTCTATATACTCGATAAACCATAAAGCCTGCACCCCTTGCCATATGAGCTGTAGTCTAAACTCCCTAAAAGGCGTTATACACGGGATTTTGTAGGGGTGTACTATCGGGCTTATGAAGGGGGATACTAGGAGTTTAGACTATGGCTCATATAAACGTTTGTTTGTAATCGGCCTGCCGTCTGTCGAAGCAAGGACAGCCCGCTGCACGAGGGGGCGCCGATCCATGCTGGCGTGGCTGGGGCTGAACCCACAATCAAGGGGTGAGGGCGAGGGTTCAGGTCAAACAAAGTTTTGGGCGCAAACCCATTAGGGTGTCCGGTCTAGGTTTAAGGGGTTCGTGTAATCCATCTACCAAGACCCCTACAACTATTCTGAGACACTCCCCTCCACATGTACCCCCCCACAAAAAATTCAGAACCCTATAAGGCCTTATTAAGCTCCATATAGAACCCTGGGGGGGTACATGTGTGGGGGGGTTGTATTGTGACTCCGAATAAGCCCTAAACCGCAATCCTAGATTCGTTGACCCCCTCACAGCCCAGCAGCACGTCACAAGTACCTACTACAAGAAGATGGGAGTTTCTCCAAGCTGGGGGTTTCAAGGGACCCTAGGGATATATAGGGATTATGAGGGGAATATGGAGGTCCATATTCAGGATTAGACAGAGACTGTTTTCGGGACCCTGTTCTTGGGGCCATGCCCCACCCTAAAGCCTATAGAAAAACACCACCTGCTGGTAGCTGCTCGTGGGTTCCTTTCCACTTTGCATCCCCATGCCAGATCCAGATGGCAATTTGCAGGGTTTCTCAAACTAGTGGGTCCCTTTCTGGAGCTTTTTACAGGGTGACCTTGCTATTCCCTAGGTATGAACCCTAAAGCCCACACCGACATGAGGAGACCTCCCCATGTAGAGTTTTGCGGAGGCCGTGCTTCCCAAAAGGACAGCATGCGGCTTGGGGCTAGACTGCTAGAACGCGACGAGTCCACAAGTGGAGGTTTCTTAAAATGGGCATTCCTGAGGAAGCCTACGGATGTTTAGGGATCAGAAGGGGATTATGGGGGGGTCTCCTTTTGGGAGTTACATAGGGACTATTTCGATGAAATCCAAGATCTCCAGAGCCAGGGGCCTCGACCTCAAATCAGGTGTGCATCTTGAGTTCGGTCATTTGCCTTACCTGCTCGGCCTCAAACCATAGCCCCAATAAGTGTGTAAAACACAGGGTTTCCTTACATGAAGTTGCGGGTTGCGCAGGACTTAGACAGGAAAGCACTGCCCCAGAGTCTGTGGGACGCCATCTTAGTCTTCTTTTGCCACCAACCACAAGAGAAGTAGTGGATTTAAGTGCGAGGCATGAAACAGGAGTTGCATCCGGAAGAATTTCGCGCCTGGTGGCAGAAGCTGGCGTGGCCGTCCCTTACCAAAGGCCAAAATGTGGCTTAGAAACAAGACAAGCCAACAAAACGGGGCCTGAACATGGTTTTCTGCGCTGTATTCGGTACCACTGTAATTAATATTAAACAGGAGACCCCACAAGTGCTGGACGGCCGCCCAGGGCAAGACTTTGAAACACACATTTTTTCACAGCTTCTCTGAAATCTCTTTTCTCTTTTGGGTGCCTTGCCGACAGCGTGTAAGTCGGCTTCGACGGTTGCCTTGGATGTGGGGACCTCCAGAAAATTGCAGCAGCCGCCCCCCGTCGTCAGAAGGGAGAACAGACGATGGATTTAATCTGTCCGTCTCTTGAGACCAGGCAGATATCCAGTAATTCCACTATTACTCGTATGTTGGAAAACGGTAGTGTTCTGTCATATGCCTATTGGTGTACCTAGTTCCAGGCAGGCTGTAGGTGCCTCTATCACTAGTTTCGTTGATTCCTCAGCCGAGGTGAAATACATCATCCGCACGGAGGTGTTGTATCCATTGGAGGCACTCATGAAGATTCGCCAATCCGGCTGATGACAAAGAAATGCATGCCGTCTATCTCGGTGAAAATTTGTGCGTGGCTTTTGCAAGGATGCAATATGTAGGTCTCCGTTTATCCGTCCTCTTCCAGGAGTAGATGGTTCCGGTTCTTATACGCTCCGCAACCGGGACCCCCATAATCCGGGTGCAATCTCTTTATATCTTTATTTGTAACAGTCCCTGGTACAGACAAAGACATGCCATTAACAAGCAAACGCCCCTTCAGACGGTTAGAACAATTCCAAACAGCGATCTCCTAGTAAGACTTAGTGAATCGACACGGGTAAGCTTTGCCTATAGTAAGTCGGGTAACAATGGAAAGAAGCCATCCAGGACCCTCCTAGTACCCTGAATTGGGGTTACAGGGCCCCTAATAGTGCGTACTTGGGCCTGAAGAGAGAGTTGAAGTGTCTAGGAGATTGTAAAGGGTTGAAAGAAACCACCATGGCCAATACAGAATGAATATGGCAACTTTGAGTGATACCTCAACAATACTCACAGATTAGTGGATTCTGTTCTGGACTTGGAGGGGACAACCGCATGACCTTCATCATGGGTTTGGGGTTTGGGGCTTAGGGTTTAGTGTTTCGAGTTATACTCTTGTAGGATACCGCTGGGAAGCCCAGGGAAAATGATGGACATTCTTGGATACATTGACCCCAAACCAGGTGATAAGAGGATTGGGTAGCCCAAACCACTATGATAAGACCCTATTATAGTCATTCAATACTTACGTTTCTTTTCTTTCTTGGGGGGGAGACCCGCAGGGGGTGCGGTGGCCAACATCCGAACTGCAAGAGGGTGAAGGTACTATGCGAAGCACGAAGCCCATCTAGAATATGCTCCCGCAAATCTATTTACTGCGTAAATACAAATACAGGTTATTTAAGTAACATAGTCCAAAGGCCGTCTTAATTGAGGCTATTGAACTGTGTTGTTTTACAGCCAGCAATGTCATGTCTGCATGTCTTATAAACCCTCATGTGGCTCCTGACCTAGAGAAAAACTCCGCAGCCATTCGTTTGATTCTCAAAGAAGTGTCCGGGCAAACAGACAGCTATGGGTTTAGGGTGTAGGGGTTCAACGTGAGGGGTCTAGGGTTGAGGGCTGAAGGTTCGGAGTTTGGGGTTTGGGGCTTGGTGTTGCGATATAGAACTTAGAAACTCATTTACGGACGTTCGTTGAATGTCAATTCCCGAAGCAGACTTTTAGTTTGAAGAACCTTGAACCCCAAGAACAGAACCCTAAATCGTACGCCCTTAACCTGTCCCTGCATCCTGTTTACATGGCCACACGTGTCCCGTTGAAGAGTTAGTTGCATGCAGCCGCCAAAGGCGCTGTCTCGCAAGCAATTGCAGACGTCATGGTGCGTGGAAACAAGGTTTGAAGCACCTACGTCGTTTGAGGTACTTTTTTTGTGGTAGAAACTTCCCGTCTATGGTTTGCTTTGCAGCATACCACGTTGGAAAGTGCTCACGCCTAGGGTTGCCTTATGTTGGTTTTTGCTCGCGCGGGGTTAAGTCTGAGGCAATTACAGGAAGGAAATGACCGTGTAAGGACCTGACATAAGCCTCATTTACCCAATATGTAAATCCCCATTGTTTGTCACCTCCTTATAGGGGACCATATAGGGCTATTCTAGGGCTTATTTCGGGGCATACTCGGATTTTAGGCTATAGCTCATATAACATCCCAACATTTAAAACCCTAAACTCTCCTCCTGTAGTTGGTCCTAGTTAAGGGCCAAGGATGGTTCAGTCTTTTTGGTTCGCAGAAATCAAGGTGTAGGACTTGGTCATGGGGCTTCCGGTTTAGGGTTTTTGGTTTGGGGTTTAGGTCAATGCAACCTTGGGGAGTCCATGGTTTCTTTACGTTTTGCAACCTATGAAGCGGACTCAGCGGAGCCGCTATGCATAGCGATGTTGAGCCACTTAGGCAGGATATCCATACAATGGTACCTTTCCGGAAGAATGAAAACCAACGAGCTCATCCTCAGCGTGCTGGATTTGGATAACCTTCCTGTTTTCCAGACATAAAACACCACATACGAAGCACAGGCACCTGTGCAGCTGGTCTGGACAATACATGCAAAGCTTTGGCCATACCAGGCGTTTCAAGATTTGGTCAGATGGATAGCTTTGAAATAACGTTCGAGTAGCTGGTGATTTTATGTTTTCGTACACGTACAGCGTTTCCATTCCAAAGGGTCCGAGGTACCCATGCTTAAAATGCTTACCCAAGCCTTGGGATGTTTCTATTTCTACGAAACCTTGCTCGGTATCATGCAGTTATAGGTACTCTTGAAAATTTGGGATCACAGTAGCAGTTAGTTCACTATTGCACTTCCATACGCTTTCGTCAGGTTGCATCTCCCGCGGTCATTTTGGCCCAGGCGTCAGTTTTCATAGGCTGTTCCTGGGCGGCGTGTCCCAGGCGCGTGAGTGCCACTGGCTTCATAAGGGCTGTTGCGCTGCGCAGCAGTAAGATTCTGACAATAGTTTGGTCGCACTTGGCCCCAATCTTATGGCAAGACCTGCAGCAACGGTCCAAAGCACCTACATGGTACAAAATGTGCTTTCAGAGTAGAAATGGTAGTTTCCCAAAATAAGGGGACCCCAATATAGACCCAAAATACTATAGTCCTTAATTATAGGGACCCTAAAAAGGTACCCCTAATTTTGGGAAACTACCAAATGGTCTGGGTACGTAGTCCCTATGTTTGGGACCCTTTGAGCTACAGCCAGGCCTTCAGCTTCCCAAATTTGTGCGAGAAGTCCTAACAGCGGAGTCCAGACTTCCGATCCTTCAAACGATGTTTTTCCCTAAGGGTCCAAGGACCCAAATAATAGGGTTTTAGGACCCAAATACTTTATATCAATGGTATTTGGGCCCTAAAACCCTATTATTTGGGTCCCTGGACCCTTAGGGTTTGGTTTGCAGGTGAAGGGTTTCCAGGCTTAAGCTTTAGGTTTGAAAGCTTGGGGCTCACGGATTGCTGGCATCAAGCTCTGACAAGAATGAAATCCTGACCAAGACCGCGTATCAGCACGAATCACCGAACTTCGGCTAGCCACATGAGGTTTTCCAGTTCCTGTTAGGCAGTCCCTAAAACCAAGTTTAAACTAAAGCTTATACACAACTATATGATCCTAAAGTATGTAGAGGGGGAACTTCATGTCATAGAATATATTCAACAAACCCTGGGAGCTGTGCAGACATGTTACGTGTACAGTGATGGGCTGCTTGCCAACAGAGCAGTGGTCTCCTGACCTGGCCATGCCTAATAACGTGGAGCGTGACTGCTCACAGGCTTCAATCAATCAATCAATCAATCAATCAATCCCCTAAACCCTAAACCCTAAACCCTAAACCAATCAACCAATCTATGACCGCGACACTGCAAGGCAATGGCACAAGGAAGTGCCGGATTCCCACTATTGGATCCTAAGCCGCCGCTGGGGGAGCCTGGCAGGAACATGACTTGCAACGTGTGGGAGTTCCATGAATATCGGGATCCATTTTATTATATGTAGAGCCAGAAATGTTTACATTCCGTATGGTGAGAATCCATCTAAAGGTGATTTTTACATTTTGGAAAGTCCCACATCAGGGCTCAAGATTTTTCGGAGGGGTGAGAGAGTGAGAGAGAGAGAGATCCAGGCAATGGGCGCAGTACCCTAAACCTTCAACAGCTACAAATTCCGAAGTCCCCTGCATGAGGGATCCTTTCTATGCAGGCTATGTATGATGGGGCGGTGATATGGCGAACTGGGTTGCAGTTAGGGAACTCAACTTCTTACGATAAGACCACCCTATGAATTACGTAATATAGATACACATATATGTATATATGTATATATATATACACATTTGTATATGGCCCTCCTCCCATGTACCTACCTTTTTTGTGCCTTGATTCCCTTGCTTCTGACTTCCTGGTAGTTCGGTTAAAGAGATGAGGAGCTCTATCTATATTTAGTTTCTTAAACTATCTCTCAACACACCAAAAAACATTGTTTGCTTGAATTTCGCAATGGCTCTGAGATCCTGCCCATGAAAACCTTCGACCGCGCGAATTCATATATATATATATATACCCAGATTATTCTAGACTCGTTGCAGCCTAGAGGACCTTTGCTGCAAGTATGCAGGGTTGAGAGACTCGCTGCTTGCACTGTTTGAAGGCCCCACCCTAACCCTAACCCCCAGAGTTTGTGGATATACGTCCGTAGTAGAGGGAGAGCACTAGGCTCGAGTCGGCGGACCTGTGTGTCACGACGCCGCGAGGGTAAGGTCACGGCATGTATTTACATATACCTGTGTGTGCAAGTGGCAGATCCCCAACTTCCAAGCACCATAGCCGTTAAACCCGTAAAGGGGCTTCTACTGACACTATAGCAGCACCAACAAAAAAGAAGAAGAAGAAGCTTCAAACATTTGACAAGTGCTCCCGACAACAGCCAGACTGCAGGTGCAGCCAGGGGAAGGAGGCCCTGTTTGGGGTTTATAGGGGTTTAGGGGTTTAGGGGTTTGGGGGTTTAGGGCTTTGGGGGGTTTACGGCGAGAGCTTCCCCAATCTATGCGGGCTTATGTTTCACAAGGGGGCATGGCTTGATGTGTTGCTTGTCATTGACAATCAGCGGATATAGGGCGCCCCAATAAGGACACCACTGTACCATGATATTTGCTCTGGTGATTCCCAAAAGGATCCCCCCCGGTCCCTTTTTTTTTGGAAGCCTTAAAGTCTATCCATGTAATTACACATATACACACACATGATTTTGTAGGCCCTACACCCCCTTCAAAGAGGCCCCTAGTTTTTGGGAACCTCATTTAGTCGTTGGTCGTCCGGTCTCAAACGGGGCGAGGACACCTTTGCCGGCCGAGAGGCATGAAGCGGAAGCACGTGCAATACTCAGGAGTTAGGGTTCCAAGTTTAGGGTTTAGGGTTCCCAGGACTCCAAAGTATCCATGTAAGATATACTTCGCCGAAGCCTAAGGGGGGAGATCCCGCTAGGGAAACCATACTTCGTACTATGTGGAGACTTTGGACCCTTCTGGGTACAGGGCTTCGGACACTGCTTCAATCGTCAAATCAGAGCACACATGTAGGAACAGCACGCTACCGGTCTGGCGAGCCAATCGTCGGATAGCAGCGCGGGCCTTCAAGCCCATGTACAGGGTTAAGGGTGGTGTAGGGTTGAACAAAGCTTTCTGATTTTCAATGTATCAGATTTGTTCGAGGTTGTTCTGCCTTGAGGTTTTCCTAAACACTGAACCTGAACACGCTGAACCCTAAAGCCCTAAGCCTTGCATTGCCAAACCCTACCTCTGTAAACCACAAAGTGCTAGACACTGAATCCCGCAACCTTGGAATTCCTAAACCCAAATCCCTACATCTCAGCTACCACACCCTAAATCACTAAACTGTATTCCTACAACCATCAGGAAAGCATATGCACCGTACCCTATTTTAACGGTTGCAAGGGAGGGGGGGGGGCCTCAAACCCCACTCACAGATCGGGGTTTAGGGCTCAGGGTGTAGGGCTTGGGTTAGGGCACAGGGTCTAGGGTTTGTGGTTTCGGGTTCAGGGTTTGGGGTCTAGGGTTAGGAGTCTGAAGCCCCAAACCCCAATCCCTAGACAATCCCTAGCCCTCTTGACCCCTTATTTAAGTAACCCTGTAAGACCTAAACGTCATAGGCCCAATCCATTAACCTCCAAAGTATCCTAAACCCTACAACCTGAACCTTAAACCTTAAACCGTAAACCCTAAACCCTACACCCTAAGCCGTAAACCTTAAGCCCTAAACCCTAGACCCAAAACCCTAAACCCTAGGTTATGGTTCAGACCAGTCTGAGGCTGCCAGGAGCTAAGTTGTGCCTGTCGCTCTCCTGTTTTTGAGGGGGAAGGGGGTCCGATTAAGCATTAAGGGTTTAGGGTTAAGGGTTTAGGGGTAAGGGTTTAGGGTTTAGGGTTTCGGGTTTAGGGTACATTAAGGGGTAATAAGTTGGGGTTCATGGCTTCCTTGGGTTTGGGGTTTGTCTACCAAAGGTTAAGGTTTTGGGGCTTCGAGCTTGCCAAAGGTTACGGCTTGGGAATGGCGTTTAGAAGGCTTGTTCAGGGGTCGTCATATTTAAGCTTCTAGTCTACTGAGAGTACTGGGGTCTATTTGGGGCCCCCTAATTATTTATGGCAACTGAGGGATGGAACCTCGTGGCCCATGGGTTGTGGCCGTTTATTGGGATAGAAGTTAGAAGTCACACATACTTACACATCCGACATGCACACAATAGTGGCCTTAACCCCCAAATAAATTCTAGGCGTCTCAAACCCTTGACCCTAAACCCTAAGGGCATGTGGGAGGCTTAGGTAATGGCAACTCGATGCGTTGGGGGCAGTGCGGTGCATCTTTGGCTAACGGCATTCACGCGTGACTTCCGGGTCCAGGGTTTGAGGTTTAGGGTTTCCCTTCACAAGCCTTGAAACCAGAAACCCTCAGCCCCCTAAACCCTAAACCGTAGCCCTGAACCCTAAGCCCTAAGCCCATGCCCTAAGCCCTGCTTCTGGACCTAGTGGTTTCGACATACGTGATTTCAAGGGTGAGCCTGCTACAAGGCAAAAAAAGTTGGGAATGCCTTCTTAGAAGCACAGTCAGTTCGGTACCGTAAGCTCTGGGAAATTTGGGGCTCAGGATTCCTCAGGCGAGCCCGGAAGCAGGAGATCGGTTTTCCCAGCAGCACGAACTTTCAGCCACACATTAGCTACTCCGCTACAAAAGTGCAGTGCACTGCCAAGTCTAGCTCCCGGTTTAGGGTTTCGGGTTTAGGGCCCCGGTTTTCTTGAAAGGCTTATAGAAACGCATACTGACTTGACAAACATTTTCAAAGCCGCGCAAGAATTTACTGTACAAGCCTCAACAATTACCAATTTTCTCCGCTGCGTAAACCCTGACCCTTAAGCAGCATATAATCTTAAGATTCGTGCAGTTATAGGTCTGAGCTGACCTTTCCCTTGTTGGGGTCCCAGGTTCTGTTGAAAACTGGGCTGTACTAACAGAAACGGGTTTCTTTGGATTTACAGGAGATCCTAGTATTAGATTCCGTCCAAAACTTCCATTCTCTTTTAACTCTCCAGAAGAGCGGGGCGGGACTGATGTATACCTGATGAGGCAAAGCAGCTGATTGCAGCAGAAGGTCTGCCGTTGCCCTGCGTATCTGCTGAGGGAAGACGGGGCGGCAGTCTGTTGGAATTACACAATACCCTAAACCCTAAACCCTAAACCGTGTGGGTTCTGAGGGTCAGCAGTTTTTGCTTCGGAGCTGGGCTTCGAAGTTTCACCAGTGCGTCAGCACAGTCCGCCTGTTTTTTTGGATTTACGTGCCAGGCTCAACCGTTTCTTCCTTGATTTCTTAGGCCCGAAAATCGACTAAGCTTAGTCTCTACTTTTGGTAGTAGCCCAATCCCTAATAACAGGGTAGTTTCCGTTTTCTTTTTTCCAAACAATCAGCAACTTAACCCGCGAATCCCCCACTTCCAGTTGATTTACCATTTTTAAGTTGATATACCATTCCCTGCCAGTAGAGAGAGGTTACCTTCAGATTATTTGGAGAGGGCTTGCAAGGCACAGTAAGGGAAGTGACCCCAAACCCAGTCCTGCCTCACGCGGTTTAGGGTGTAGGCTTGAGTGCTTAGGGTGCTGGAAGTAGAGCCCCAAGCCCCCCTTTTCGCTCTTGATGTCTCCTAGATCCTAAACCCTATAGACCCTAAAACTGTTTAGAGGTGTAGGGTTGAGGAGGTAGTTACCACCCCAAACATACTGTGATGTTTATTGCTATTCGTAACATTACAATGACGGTCTTGAGTAATCACCATATTCATATTGCTATTATCCCACAAGCCTGAAGACCAAAGCGGTTGACTGCCCTTAGCTTGACCTATTTTTGAGTCGGAACCCTCGACCCAGTCAAGTTGGAAAGTCATGTGAAGATACAGTCTCCCTCAAGTAGATAGAATATGTGGTATGTGCGGATCTTATTATAATATACGCAAAGCCATATTCGATCTACTTAAGGGGGACTGTAAGATGATTCGATTCAACATGAAGCCGATCTGTGAGACTTCTGCTTCGCGGGAAAACCTTGAATCCCCTATTCTCTTAGGGTTCAGGGCCGCAGGTTCCCTTAAAGCCGGACGCCCTAATCTAAACTACTAAGACCCCAACCCCGGCGCCTGAAACCTCAACGCCGAACCTGTTACTTCCTCTTGAAACAACTTACAAGCCGAAAGCACATGCAGGAGGGTAGATAACATATCTGGAGCTTGTACATGACTCGATACCCCATGTATAGCTCCTACAGATGTCCCATATACAGCCCTGGTTTCCTCCCTTCATAAACTGGATACGGGGGTTGGGGGTGCCTCCCCTCATATGCAGGTTCAAGCTGTGAATACTAAGCCTGGAGCCCTAAACCACTGTTAAGGGTTCAGTGGGGCCTGCCTATATGTATGTATACACAAAAACGCTCTTTGTACATGAGCCCATACCTAGGAGCCAGCAAACAGGTAGGGGCCCCTGGTTTTCAGTACAGTCGCTAGGCCATTCCCACCACTCCAAGCAAACAAGATCATGCAAAATAGGTCGCTCTAAACTCCAAACCCTGAAACCCTAAACCTGCAAACCACCCAAAATTCCTAAAACGGTAAACCCTGAAAACCTAAACCCTGAACCGCCATAACCGTAAATCTTGACCGCTTAAACCTTGCCAGGTCACCTGAACAAGGGCGCCATTGAGCCTGCCATTTCCGCAGCGGAAGCCGCACAGAAGGATTTCCAGGCGAAAGGCCGCGCGGAAAGGTGTCAGGTTTAGGCTATGAGGGCTCAAGGCTTCAAATGAGCTATAGTCTAAACTCCTGAAGGGGGTATATATAGGGCATTATATAGGGGACTACTATAGGGGTTATTAAGGGGGATACTAGGAGTTTAGACAATGGCTCAAATGGGTTTGGGGTTATAACGCTTTAGGATTGTGATTCGTTAGGGTTTAGGGTGATTAACGTGTCCTTTTTTTGGGGGGGGGTTGTACTAACAGGGCTGTTGGTGGCATAGGAAGACCTAGCCCAGAGCATGAACTTGTGTTTTGCCAAAGCTGAAGCCCAATAATCACATCGTGGGTCCCCCTACCACGCCCTAGACTTGGGTACATTCTAAACCCTAAACCCTAAACCCTAAACAAGGACATCGCAACCAGCCGATAGAGCCGCTATCTCACCACTCATCATTTCCATGCCCGCCCAATGGCAGCCCCCTTGCAATTCTAATTGTGGTGATCTTGTACCCTTAGTCAAGATTCTGGTATGATAGATGACTGTTACAGAGCGCAGGCAGTATCCAAAAGCAGCCCCAGAAGTCCTGAGGCCTCAACATCGAGTCCTGTAGATATTGAAGCTGACATACACTCTGAAACGATATCAAAGCTGAATCCCAAACTTAAAATTAACCCCTAAGCCTTAGACTCCAAACCCCCCAAACTCCAAGCACTAAACCCTAACCCTTACAGCCTAAATTCTGTACTCAACCTTCCTAGACCCTCCAGCTACCCTCTATTCAGGCTGAAGTACCGCTAATACGGGCCCCGTAGCATCCATTATGGGCACTCGGAGCATCCTGGTATACCCGAAGCCCGGAACCCTACACCCTTAAACACCAAGCCCTAAGCCCGGAACCCTAAGCCCCGAAACCCTAAGACCCTGAGCAGGTGACGCTGTTGGATGCGCGCATGCTGTACGAATTCTCGTGCTGGCAAAGCTGCAGAAGGCCAGCCGCAGGGTTTGGGTTTAGGGTTTAGGGTTTTTCGTGCTGAAGCTTTAGGGCTCAGGGTTTATGGAAACTGCATAGGTTTCACGTGCGGTATTTTGCACCGGTGTTGAAGGATTTGTTCTTGCTTCGGCCCTGGGCTCCTGATAGTTTCAAGTGTCCTGGGCTTGAGGGTTCAGGGTTTGCAGGGTGTAGGGACTCCGCTGGGGTCCTTGAGCAGACATGCTGCAATCCGAATTCCTCTTAGTTGGGGTTCAGGGTTTGGGGCCTGGAACTTTGGGCTTACAGTTTGGGGCTCCCAAACTAACATGGAAGCCCGAAAAGGTCCGCAATGACAGGTCTTTATGAAACAAAACAGCTTTTGCATCCCCAGCCTCAAGACAGGAACCCTGGAACTGATGTACGCGGTTTAGGGTTTAGGAGCTGCTAAATTCTGGCAGATCTTACCGCAACTTGGCCTAAAACCTAGGTCGTATGCCGCTCATTTATTCCAAAGTGTGGCCCATCAAGGCTTTCTGACGCTATTGCTGAAGCTAAGCTACTATCCCGCAGAAATCCTACCCTGCATGACCGTTGAACCCCTAAGCTGCAAGGTCGACATCATGACTTCGAAGGGGTTTATCAACAGTAAAACTTCCTGGGCCGCATACTTTACATGTCCCCAGCGTAGTGCTTTTTGAATACCATCACATTCAGTATGAACCCTGAGAGTACCGAAGGTCTGCGGAGGGTGACGACATATTTAAGAGGTGGGAAGCAGGAAATTCCACTGCCCAAGAATTCGTGCAAAGCATGGCCAGGCATCCTCAACTCCTACTCCTATATTATAGTCCCCATAAGTAGAAAGAATATGGCTTTGGGTGTATTATAATAAGATCCCCATATACGCCATATTCTATCTACTTCAGGGGACTATATTCTTACCCTCAACCCTAAAACCCCTACAACGATAGCTCAGGTCCTCGAATTTCTTCGTGCGACCCCCCCTTTCTTTCGGACACCCCGAAAGAAAAGTCGAAAGATTCGACAGCCTTCCCCGGCAAGAATCCTAAGCACTGGCACCCTAAAACCTAGCCCCTAAGCCCTCCTAGACCGGAACCCTACATCAACCCCAAACACCTAACCTACGCAAAACCGGGTTGCTGCTAGGGAACTTCATGTAAGTCACCCTAGTAAGGGTATGTAGAAAGTAGCAGGGTTTCCTTACTATAGTAACCTAATTTTGGTTCCTGAAAAGCAACCGAGTAAATCGCACGGAACAGCAGGTTGTCGATTCCGAAGACGACGATGTGTCTGCGGCGACACCTGAGCCTATGCTGACCGAGGAGGGGGCACGGGTGACTAGGGCTTACTGGGTTGCTGTTAAGGAACTTAATTTTTGTTATCATAATATGGGTATATAGTAAAAATGGTGTTTTCTTCTTTCAGTAACGTAATTCAAGTTCCTTAACAGCAACCAAGTCTAAGGTTTAGGGGTTGGATCAGGGGATAGAGGATTTAGGTATAGGTATTAAAGCTTAAGGGTTCGTGGCACCCTCGGTGGCCTAAATCCTAAAGCTCTTTATGGCTCCGGTTCAAGGGCCTATTGAGGGTCTACGGCTGAGAGCTTGGGGAAGACAAGTTTGCGTTTAAACCCTAAACCCGAAACCCATTTATGCAAACAAAAGAAAACCTAAATGGGACCTCGAATTTTGGAAACTTCCACGCGATGTGTCCAGTGTCTGCAGAAGAACCCCGTGGCTCAGGTCTCAGCTTCTGGGTTTCCGAAGGGTAGGGGGCCCAAATGGTTACCGTTGTTGTGGTTCCGTAGCCTTGTATCGATATGGCATAGGGCATCTCTAGTAGATCTCAAATGATTCTGGCAATTAATTCTTTATGCCCCTGTATGAGTGCATAGGGTTCCAGGTTTAAGGGGTTCCGCGTAACAGGCGCTTGTACCGTACGACTGAAAACTGGCGATTTGAGAACGGAACACCTCGTCGAGACAGACCCTGAATCAGCTCCTTTCTTGTCGACATGATGCCAACGGACGCCTAGATCTTCCTACAGTTCCGAGACAGTTCGCGGAACTCCAACTGTACTGCTTGATCAGGGTTGAAAGTGGTCTTAGGGTTCGGGGCTGAATCCTGAACCCTAAGCTAGTTTACGCTTGAAGACCATGAAGAGCCTTGCAGAAGCCTTCCCTTTTCTGAAGCTACGCACCCGAAGTCCTCAACGCAAGCCCTGTACCTAAGGCTCGACATAGCCCACTGTAGGTAGCATATATACAGGCTGTGAGGAAAAGCCTAAACCCTAAACTAAACCCCAATGTAGGTACTATTTGTAGACTCCCGGATCCCTAGGGTTTGTAATCACAGCGCATTCTCAAACCAAATGCTAGACCAGTTCTCCCCGAATCCTAAGCCATTATCGGGGAAAAACCAAACCCGTGACCCCAAATCCTCAACCCCCAAACTTTTTTGAGTAGGTCAAATCGAAAAACGAGCGTCCCCAGTAGAATGTAAGGCGATTTCCGCCTCTTGCTGGTACTATTGCATAAGCAAAAACACAGTCTGCAAAAACAGAATCTTGCATGGTTCAACCGCCCAGAAGCAAACTTCATGTTGCTAATTTATATAGTAGCTTCCATTTTTCCATTATCCCAACATATCCCCTATATAACCCTATATAATTTTCATACAACCCTAAATCCGCTGTTGAAGGAGTTGGAGAAGGCCAAGTCCTCCGGAAGCGCGGCAGCCAAGGCCACCAAGGGTTTAGGGTTTAGGGGAGGATGCAGGGGTTAAGGGGCTTGAGAGGTTTGGGGTTCACAGGGCTTGTAAGGTCTATGGGCTTCCGGACCTATGCAGGGTTTAGGATTAAGGGGCTGGGAGTTTCGGGATTGGTTGCAGAAAGCTAATTGACATGGAACCCCAGGCAGTCCATACCATGAAGGGGTCTTAGGGTTCGCGGTTTCGGGTTTGGTTTATAAGGGTAGGCTGCAACATTCTTTAATCTTCATGACCCTTAATCCCTATAAACACCCTATAATGCCATAGAACTGTGATTGTTCAAGGGCCCCCAAACCTACTAGTTTAGGGTCAGGGGAGCGCGTGGGCGACTGTGTTGTGTTCCAAAATTCATGCCGTGGAGCTGCTGTGTCCTTCGTCGGAACAGATCTTGCGATGGCTATAGGTTGCAGTATACCGTATAAGACTGACGTTTTTCAGATGACATGCTTCGCCATTCAAATTCAAGTGTATAAAGCCACATATATCTTCATGCAAAATGATGCATAAATACTCATATGAGCTATAGTCTAAACACCTTAAAGCGGGTTTTATAGGTTATTGAAATATGGGGGAGTCTTACGGGAATTCCCACGCGGGATACTAGGAGTTTAGACTATAGCTCATATAGACACACAGACTGGAAAGCTTCCACATAATCATAGGCATCTATGTTCAGAGGACGTCTTGAAAGACCTGTAGCTCTCTAGTGTTTTAGGGTTTAGGGTAGGGTTTA